>JAUMHI010000034.1:5034899-5045983 GCA_032359435.1 Enteromius unitaeniatus
GCATGGAAGGTGTTACCGGACCCAGGACTCGAACCCGGGGCACCTTTGGGTTTCTTCGGCCCTTTGGGCTCCCAGTCTGAGTCCCTATCCATTAGGCCACGACTGCCCCTTTATATTATTTATCATATTTCTACTTTTACTAGATATTTGGATAAACTTTCTACTATAAAGAGCCAAAAAAACCCAAACAAACAAACTTAATAGGCTAAAAGTCAATTTTACATTATATGCAGCAATGTTATATTACAATTGTGCATTATCCCACTTTTGTGAAATGGCACGGCAGGACAAATTGAAAAGGTAAAATAGATCAGCTTTGGCCCTGGTTTAGGTATATATTGTGATTTATATACTTTTAGATCATGATTACACTATATAAAAGCATTAAAATACTATTTAGTAAAATACTATTAAGGTGAACTTTAGCTGTGGTTGAACTTAACTCAGTAACTTATGTAAATTCTCCACTATAATTTGAGTGAATAGTTGGTGGATCCCCTGTAGTTATTTACGGTCATTTTTGTTTTTTGTGTCTATCTTGTGATCTACCTTCAATAATAGAGTATTTGCAAAGTGTGTTTGGATCAACTCAGAGAGACATATTGAAATAATCTTAAAGAGAAAAAAAGGCTAATAATTATTTTTACAGTCTGCGCAGAGCATAATGTTTAAGAAATGGCATCTTGCATGTTTTTTATTAATTAATTCAAAATGGTTTAGAAACAACTAAGTAAAACAGAAACAAATATACATGGGATTTTTACTGTAGACCCAGAGACCCACTACATCCACTTGCTCCAATTAGATTCTACATCATCATGGTTGATTCTGTTATTTGTTATATATCTACTGATGGAGTATTTAGTCAGAGAGCGAGTAAAATATGTGAGACTGTGTCGTGAGATACAGAGAAAGGAAGAGAGCTGGAGAAAACAGAAAACTGCAGAGCTCCTTTCTTACACAGAACCATTACAGCACTTCAATGAGCAACAAACACTGAGAACTGAGGTGGAAAGAGCAGGGTGAGCCGTGAAGAGGGATTATAGTGGGCCGTCAAGGTCTTTTAGGCATAAAGTGAAGTTATTAATCCTCACGTTATGTCCTGAGAGCTCCAAGGCACATTTGAATAACTTAAAACATGCATTGTTACCTGATACTTCACCTGTTTCTAATTAGATTATACCAAATTTTTAACTCGATAATGCACACCTTACTTGTGGTCTTAGACATTCCATGATGTAAAATTACACAAACATTTAACATTTTGGAGCTGATTTTATTTATTTATCTCTTAAGCTTGCTAAGGCTGCATTTATTTGATCCAAATACAGTAATTAAGACATATTGTGAAACCTTTTTCCAAATTAAAATAAATGTATTTTATGTTAATGAATGAATGCTATCTCATGACCAATTCATATGTGCACATATTTTATGAAGTGCCTAAAAATTCACTTTAGATCAATTGATTTTTGTTTTATAACTGACCACAAACACCTAGGAATTTCTATTTCTTTTTTTTTGCCAGGCTCAAACAGAACACACTTCATTATATTTTAAAACTGTCATATTTCATAAATCTGTGCCTACACAATGATTCAAAAGAGGCTTACGGCTTCAAACAATGTCTACTAAGCTTATAACGGTTCACACATAAATATTGTGAAGGGAAAATATGACAAGAGAACACAAAATGTAAATAGAGATGAAGATGCTTACACTTTCTCCCGGCATTCCTCTCTGTCCAATCTCACCATCCTCGCCCTGCAGACAAGAGCACAAAACACTTGCCAAGGTGTCTGCATATGAATCAACATAAGAAATGAATGTTCCACTTGGACAAACGTACCCTCGGTCCATCCTCTCCTGGAGGGCCTGGTAGGCCGATGGGACCTGCCTCACCCTAAAAGAAAACGAAAGACATGAAATGACAGAGTGAGAAAGAGAGTAAATGTATTATTACTGTCCCTGTCTGCCTGCCTACTTTTGGCTCCATGTATTGTTAGGGCCCATGACCACTATTTATAAGACTGCATCCCTATAAGAAGAGGCTATAACATAGCGGGGCCTGTAATTACACAGGGCAGGATTAGGAGGACAGCACTTTGGCTAGAAATATACATAGCTCCCTGTGATCTGCGGGCCTCTTCCACTATACTAGCCTAGGCCAAGCAAGCCACACTCTGCTGTGCCTAGCAAGGGCAGCTTTCGTTTGCCAGAGGAACGCAAGCACGCCAAACAACCCCCAGTGCCACTATAATAAGATCAACTTCTCCTGCCACTATGGCTGTCAGCACGCTAAACAAAATGTACAGCGGCAAGCATGGAACATTATAAAAACGCACCCGGTCTTGGCAGGAGCCGTTGAGAAGCTTTTGAAATAGAGTAAACGCAATACAGTAGATTTTTGTAGGAAAACTCCCACTGAGAAATAAAATCAACCCAGGCAAGAATTGTTCCCATAATCATAAAGCGCTGTTCGAGAGAAGCTGGAAGTTTGATAATTGAGCATTAAAAAGACATTTTTCTCACGGGTGGTGAGGCATGCATTCTGCTGTCTAGAACAATTCGCTGTTATTTCAAGTATTATAACAACGAAAGGAAACTACGTATGAGTTTTCTCAGAACTTACCCTGTGTCCTTTCTCACCAGGAAGACCAGGAAGTCCATCAAATCCTCGGTCCCCCTGTTAGACAGTAATTACAACAGGAATAAAAATAGGGCTGTCAAAGTTTAAACTTAAGTGTATGTTTTTTTACTTATTTCTGCTCATGTATTTTTCCTTAAAACTAGGGCTGTGTATTAATTAACAAAATAATTGCAAGCACACACTTAATTTGAACTAAATAAAATATATACACAGTAGTCAACCTTCAAAGTGGATCAAAACCTTTCATCAAAGTTGCCCTAAAATCAAAAACAATACCTATTTTCGACAACTTTGATGAACGTTTATGATCCACTTCAAATATTGACTACTGTATACATACACTACTGACTTAGGCCACTAGTATTTTTACCAACAAAAAATGGGTTTAAGTCGGTTATTTCAATCTTTTGCAGTAGTGTGTCAGTTGGAAATATCAGTTTACATTTCCAAACAATATTTTTGTTATTAATTGTAATAATGCAGTGAGATTATTGTCTGCACAAGGAGTCTGACAACAGTACTGTAAGTGCTCCACAAAGAGATCTGATCTGATCATCATCCAGTCTGTCTGGAATGACATGAAGAAACCGAACAAACTGAGACAGCCTAAATCCAGAAGAACTGGGGCAACGTCTCCAAGATGCTTAAAAAAATTCTAAAATTTCCAACTGACACGTTACCACAAAAGATGGAAATAACCAACTCAAAACCATTTTTTGTTGGTAAAAATACTAGTGGCCTGAGACTTTTGCACAGTACTGTTTGTGTGTTTTTTTTTTTTAATCACACATGATATTTATTATGAATATATTTACAAAATGCATTTTTAAATTAGTGTTGAAAAGTTAGGTATATTTCAAAATATTTGATGCCATCTTTAGACTTTATTTTTTTTATTATTATTAATTCTGAGGATTTACAGCTGATGGTTTACAGCTATTATTTAGGCCTGAACCGCAAATAATCAGACCAGTGTTTTTGTTTAGTAACACTTTAGTGTGGGGACCAATAGGGACCAATTCTCACTATTAACTAGTTGCTTAATAGCATGCCTATTATTAACATATTGGCTGTTTATTAGCAGTTATAAAACACATATACTGGATTGCCATATTTTACATCCCTAATCTGACCCAATACCTAAACATTGCTATTTTATTAACTACAAATAAGCAGCAAATTAGGAGTAGTTAAGTCATAGTCATAGTAAAAAGTCATAGTTACTGGTTTGTTAAGTGAGAATAGGACATTAAATAAAGTGTTACCTTTTGTTTATCATTTCCTTGTTACTTAATTAAAAGAAAACATTAGTCTGATCATTTAACACGTATTGTTACAAACTTCATAAATGTTATAACAAATTCTAATTATTATCTTAGGTAAATTGAGGAAAAATTAAGTAAAATCAGTCATTATATGACACAGAAAGAGAGTAACAAACAATCCCACTCCCAGTTCTGAAACCTCAAGCAGGTTTTGAGGTGCTCAGGTGCTTTTACCTTGGCTCCTGATTCTCCAGGAATTCCTCTTGCTCCGTCGGCTCCATTTCGGCCCTGTAAAACCAGGTTGCATCATCAGCCTTATGCTGCAGGGTAATGTGCTTAACATATGTTTTAAACAACTGCAGAATTAATGTGAGGCAGGGGATGACGTGAAGCGAGCGAGTACACGCAACCTAAATAAGATGTGTTGAGTCTACAGCACGTTTGGGGATTGAGTTATTGTGGCAATTTGACTCATTTATAACAAAACTGTGAATAAACTGTGTCGAAGGAGAATCTGAAAAACGTTTGGCATTAAAACTGGCAGATGTGAATGTGAATCCAACAGACATATGTCATTCAGTTAAGCCGAAACAGGTAAATTAAGGTCAAGGCTAATAGACACAGACATGTTCGCGGAAAATCTGGTGTGTTGGTTGGAGAGTGAACAGTGGGCTACTTGCGCAGAACCTTTCAGCTTCACTTTGCCTGAGTACTTCAACAGCAGTGTTGCAGATGTATTATGTATGTCACCTTTTCGCTTTTTCAATGTCATGCCACAATCAAACATTACCAATTTACAGCATGAGCAAATTTTTCCAATTCTTACCCTCTTGCCTGGTTTTCCAGATGGTCCAGTAGAGCCCTGAAGCCCTCTTGGTCCCTTAAAAACACACAAGATTCAGTAATGAAGGCATACTGCTAAATGGCAAAGCAGTGTTGACAACTAAATAAAAGCAATTGTTAAAATGCTACTTTGTATATGACGTAACACTTTAAGCTTAATAGTTCTTCCTCACTGTCAGCTGACACAACCTCTCTCTGCTTCAGAGAACCCCATCAGCATATTTTACATTCGATTGCGTATAAGCTATGCCATGAAAATAAGCATACTAATTGTTATGACAGCGGTAAAGTTGTTGGCGGTTGCAGCTACAGTATGTGCCCTGAGGCGGAGCAAAACTCTGAGGCAACACCCCTCATTCAGTGAATTAATCTGCAGCATATAATGGCTACAACTGGTCACTTACAAGCATAATGCATATCTTTAACTAAAATATTTCCTCCAGTGTAATGCAACTTTAAGAAATATTTCGCTCAAAAATAAAAAGACTAATGGCAGAATCTTTATTTTTGGATTTTTGGCTTTTCATATAAATCTAATCATTCCAACTCTGCTGTCTTCAATCGATAAAAAAAACATTAAGTAACCAGAAAAGTAGTGTGATTATGTGATTATCATATGTGCAGCACCTTTAATACAACATCATCCCAACACAAGGTGGCAAATATATACCCCTTTTCTGCCACTTAATAAGAAAATAAAAAAGTTTGATTGTGACTTTTTTTTCTCAGAATCGCATGAAACAAACTCTCACTTTTCTCAGAATTGTGAAATATAAACTTGCAATTTTGAGTTATACATTCAGATTTGCGAGATTTAGTAGATAAAGTTTAAAAGACAATATGCTGATTTGTTGCTCAATAAATATTTCAATTTTGAAAATAATTGTGCTGTTTATTGTGAAAACTTTCACAATTTAGGATTATTTTGAAAAAAAAAAAGTTTAAGAGAAGAATTTTGTAGCATTATAAATGTCTTTACTGTCACTTTTAATACACTTTTTTGCATTCTTGCTGAATAAGAATTATTTATTTTAAAACATTTGAATGGTAGCGCAAACTACTAGGAACAACGATCAGATACTGAATCTCAGGAATACTCAGGAATAAACAGGTTGTTAAAAAGAGACATAGTCACCTGTGGGCCAGAATCTCCACTTTCCCCTTTAGCACCAGGTGCACCAGGACCACCCTGAAACACACATACACAGATGAGTTTTACTCCTCTCACACCTCTCTAAATACCACTAATATCACACGCGTGGAGCTGTATTTGGGTCACTCTCTGACTACCCAAACATTCCTCTGCCATTGCTTTTAAAAGGCATTAGATTTGGAGGCAGCTGTGGAATGAGAAAAGAAAAGAATGAGAGTAATTCTAGTGGCTTTTGTAGTATCATTCAAGAGGATGAAACACAGAAACACAAAAGTGACAAAGATAATCTGAGAAGGGAACATGAAAACAAACAGCAAACAGCCTGAAAGCACATCAGCACCGAAGAACTGTTCATTTTCTTTTCATAAATCATAACAAGTAGAAAGTAACATGTTCCTATCGGTGTCGGTGGGATGTCAACTGAAGGAAGTTGGGTTTGGAAGGAAGACATGGGAAAAGAAGAGAGACATTTGTGAAGATAAATCTTGTATGCTTGTGGCTTTTAGATTAGTGATTTAGATTTAGTGTTGTTAGATGTGCTCTTCCCTTATCTAATAATAAAAATAATAATAATAATAAATACATTCAAATTGAAAAAGCATCACAACTGTTGTGCAATATATATATATATATATATATATATATATATATTGTATATACATGGGTTTGTTAAACTGTTTAACGTAAGTGTATTAATTTACATTGAAAAGATTTATGATTTAAATTGTAATATTTATGTAAATATTAAAAATACTTAATTGAATGCATTTACATTGAGCAAGCATCACAATGGCTCAATATATTTAAATGAAATGTCTATAAAATAAACATAAAAAATTATGAATGTGTTCTAGAAAACAAAACAATGATAATAATAATAATAATAATAATAACAATAACAATAATAATAATAAATTAAATAAAATGAATATAAACTGAACAAACATCACAATGCCTTAACTTCTTGTTCACAACTTAATTTCATTGTGTGCAATATATTTGTGTTTGTAAAACTGTTTATTAAATTAAATGTAATTAATTTATTTTGATTATTACTGTTTTTTTAGTATTATTTTTTTAAAGCACATTTAGAATTAAACATCACCTATTCATGTATTTAATATGTTTTATATATATATAATATATACACATACACATATATTTAACTTTATATAAATAAATCTCTATTTCTTGTTGCATTATAATTAGGGTAAAAAGCATATATTTAATATATGAAATATAATTATATATGAAGTGAAAGTGGTACAGTAGTAATAGAACATAGTTTTATTTTGTTGAAAAGGAAAATATAGTCATTGTTAAAAGGCACTTAGAAATGGGACACTAACCACAGGTCCGGAACGTCCTGTCAATCCCATTGGGCCAGGTGGTCCCCTCATAGTCAACTGCAGCGACAAAGTAAATGGTAAAAAAAAAAGTCTGCAAAGCTGACATTAACTGCAGTAGAATACATAAGTTGTGTTACTGGCAACTTGTACTTTTTCATGTACCATACAGTGTTATGAGAACTATAAACCTGTCTTGGTTTTAACAGTCTCTTTAAACTTGCTCATATACATTCCCTGCACCTAACACACTCGGTTAAATAAGTAAAATATAAATAAAATAATGGGACATGGGTACACACCCGAGCCTGGGCGAGGATGGCTTGGGCCTGAGCTTCCTGTGCCGTCACCACGGGACCTTTGTGAGCTTCTCCACCAGCGCGGAACTGTCAGAGAAACATCCACAAACAGAGAACTTGCAAGTTTATTTCAGTACTTTTACTGCACGCTGGAATTTAGAGGGGCCACCGGAGTCACTATAACATAAAGTGGCCTCAACGGTCTTGTCATTATGGCTTTGCATCTGGGCTGCAAAGTGCCAGTTTGTGTAGAGTTAATGTAGACTTCTGGGTGTAGCGTGAGTGGAGTGGGGTTACGGGGTGGAGTCAGGGCTTTTTGCAGCTGTAACAATTCATAACCTGCTTGGACGTTTACAATGATAGTAATTTGTCCGATGTTAGAGGAAGTGGCCATTTGCAGCTGATTTTAAGATAAGTTCAGTGGTTTCTCTAAGTTTGCGGGCGCGGAAAATCTTGTCCTTAATCAGAATCATTGGAAATGTATGGGTTGGACGAGCTTACCGGCAACATGAGGATGGTGCCAGAGGGCCCCGGAGCTCCATCTGCACCTGGCAAACCAGGACGACCAGGAGGGCCCTGAGAGAAGAAGAGAGAAGAGAAAAGTGGGAGGGAACACAGTAGGAAATGAGCCATAAAGTGTGTGGGAAACGAATGTGTAAATGGCTGTAGAACTATAGGCATGGAAAGAGAAAGTTTAAAATACAGGGAAAATACTGTAGGATCTGTTTCAATCATCGGTTAGTTTACCTAAATTGACTCGAAATCCCTAAACAGTTCTCAAAAACAAAAGCTTGACTAAACAGTTTAAAGAAAAATGCTGTGGCGCTTTTGCAAATTGCACCTAAACTGCTTACGCCCGAAATCAAAAATAGCTAATGTGCTAAAGCCCCGTCATTATCCCATAATAATACACTAAGCTTTGTTTCCCTTTATATTTATACTGAGGTTTATGCATGTTTTGTGTTGTTTATAGTTCCTCTCATTGCGCTGTTTATTTGTGTGTGTGCTCGTAATGAAACTGACACCCCACAAGAAAAGCGCTGAGGACTACAACGCATGCACTCATATGAAGGAATGCTGCTAGGGTAGTTTTGGGAAGAGATCTCTTTAGCAGGCATGTCACGCTCCTCTTGTAGACGGCTCACTTTAAATTGTTCCCATATGACGGTGTAATTGTGTGTGCGTGGGTGCGCTTTAAGGCTGGGGAAGTGTCTTTTCTACAGTGTGTAACATATACACTGACACCTAGTGCACATGTGCTTCTGTATATAAATCAGACAGGATGTACTGGCCATCGAGGGAAGTTTGCGTCATTGTTAATTAAGCATTTTCAGCTAGATTTCGACTTCATATGAGGAGGATCCAATGGAGATCAAAGCGAGTGGGATACCGCTTCCCCTCACAGACAAAAAGCCCTTTGTGCTGGGAGATGCAGGTCAATGATGGTGGGAGTGCTGTCCGTTTCCCAGAATGCACTGCAAAGGTTAATTCTGCGGGAGGTTACTGAGTAGAGGCCGAGCTTGCATCACCGTAAAGAAGGGGGGGAAAAAATCCAGCTGTCCGTTAACATGTGGAGAGGTTTTCTCTACGCGGTAATCAACAGAGAGCATTTATAATATTAAAAAATGACAAACATAAAAATCTATGGGAGAATAAGTATGTGTTAATATGTATGAGAGGTTGTAAGTCTGCTGCTCCTCTGGAAGTGTTATTAGAGGGAGGATTTATAGGCAGATCGGGTTTCAACGTGGCCTCTCAGGTCTTTGTAATATGCACACATCTGCTCGTTTACATTGTGACAGCATGCTGCTTGTCATTGGCTTATTCTCCTGATGTTTTCTACAATGTAAACTTCACCAATGTCTTTTTGAGGAAGTCTAACTTCTCTAATAAAGCGAGAACGGGATTTTGAAAGTTCTGACAGGGATACAGTTACGTTTAACTGGTGTATATATGTGAATAAGATATGTTTACACCGCAAACCGGACTAAGAGATAGTAGGTAATATATATGAGGTATTATTTTTTGGGAATTGTCAACTTACTCTCTCGCCAGGATCTCCGTGGAGGCCCGGGGAGCCTTGTATCCCTGGAGTACCGGGGATACCCTGACCAAAGGACATGTGAAACGTCAAGGCAATGTTACATAGATATAAACACTCTATGCTAACATTTTCCATAAACTTAAGGTTTCCAATGGAATTTCATAATTTGGAAAAAGAGTATGGAATAAGGTGATACTCACAGGGGGACCTGGTGGTCCTGGGGGTCCTTCTACCAGCATCCCCTGAAAAGAATTAAAGGGGAGAGAGGAAGATAAACATGAGTATGGTAGCATGCTGGGCAGGCCGTAAATCTCACAGTATGAGCGGTACGGAAATAAAAAGAAAGTCAGTGAAGAGTGAAGAGGAACCCAAAAGATGTGGTTCATTTAGCCCAACTGAACCAATCGCCTTTTTTCACCATTCAAGAAAAGCGACTAATGCAACTGATGTCAAAATCAGATGAATAATACGTTGACATTTAAAAGTATTAATGTAAGAATCTTTTTTCCTGGACTGCTGCCCATCTTCCTGTTCCCATACAACTGTACAAAGAATTATTAGGTGGGAGATATGACTGCATTACAGCTCCAAAATACATGATGCATTACAATGATCAAAATTGATAGTAAAGACTTTAAGACTTTTATACTGTTAAAAATCTCCTTGTAATAAATTAAAAAAGCAACATCTTTTATTATCAGTGATATTAATAAAAAAATAACTCTAGAGCACCAAATTACCATTTTAGAATTTGATTCATCTCATGTGACACTAAAGTATAAAAAATATATTAAAATTAGGAAAAAAAAACAGTTATATAATTATATTTCTGTTTGTACCATATTTTTTATCAAATAAATACAGCTTTGGTGAGCATAAGACTTTTAAAAAATAATCTAACATTTAAAAATCCTCCCAAGTTTAAACTTTTGAATGGTAGAGTATAAACACGAATATGCAATTATTCATTTTATTTAGTCACACTTTATTTTAAGGTCCAATTTCTCACTATTAAATGTACAGTTCACCCAAAAAGTAAAAATTCTGTCATTAATTACTCATTTTACTACCCTCATGTCGTTCCAAACCCATAAGACCTTTGTTCATCTTCAGGACACAAATAGAGATATTTTTGATGAGATCAGAGAGCCATCTGTCCCTCCATAGACAGCAACACAACAGCTATGATCCAGATCCAGAAATGGAGCAACAACATTGGTAAAACAGTCCATGTGACAGCGCATCAACCTCACTTTTGAAGATTGCTACGAGAATACTTTTTTGGCGCAAATAAAACAAAAATAACATAATTTACTCTTTCCCCTTGACTTACGTCTTCTGCCATTTTAGAGAGTATCTCAAAAAACCTTATACGCAAGCTTTAACGTATTTGGCGTAATCAGACTTGTTTACATCCGGGAGAAAGCACGCACATGTGCGTATTGTGCTTACACAGTAATATACAATAAAATGGCGGAAGACGC
>JAUMHI010000034.1:5053626-5068055 GCA_032359435.1 Enteromius unitaeniatus
ACATTTCTGGAGTGTTAAAGATTAAAAGAAAAAATAACAAGAACTGTACCGAACCGAAAACCGTGACCCTAAAACCGTGATACAAACCGAACCGTGGGTTTTGTGAACTGTGCCACCCCTAATAGACAGACAGACAGATATACAGACAAACAGACAGACAGATAGACAGATACTGTAGATAGACAGACAGACAGATAGAGAGATATACAGACAGACAAAGAGAGATAGAGACAGATAAAGAAAAACAGATAAAGAGACAGACAGATAGACGGATCGTTAGATAGATAGATAGATAGATTGATACCTAATCTGGCACTTATCAGTGAACAGCTGCACACTGTGGAATCCATTGTTTGATATTGTACTAAATCAAATAAGCATGTGTCTGTGTGTCACAGAGAACAATACATGTGATAACATCGAAAGTAGCTGCGGGGCATTAAGCATTAGCCCTTCTTTCTGTCGTGAGCTTCTTTCCAAGTCTCTCAAAATTTGCTCACAGACAGGAAGAAGGCAGACGTGCTGCTCAGCTGGAAAAACAAGGAAGAACCAAATTGTCCAGTTGAGTGCTGTCTGAGCACACGTCGAAACGGCCACTAATCTGCGTCCCATTCAAAATGCAGTATTGCACTCCACGGTGAGTCACATTACACAGAGCGGTCCTATGCTAGCGACTGAGGAATGGTAAGAAAAATAACCAGCACCCATGCTGAAATATCTGAGGCCGTCTGTTTTTCATAAAAATTTCGGGAAAGGAAATAGGATCCCTTCTCCCACCTCGACACAAAGGCCAAACAGCTCCGTGCACAAGTCGAACCCGAGGAATTCCTCAAGTGGGAACTGTATGTCTCTGCTGAGAATATAAACTACTGCTGGAGAAACTGCACAATACCGCTGTTGACCCGTATGGACCAAGGACCCCCCCTGTGCCATACTGAAATAACTCATTGTAAATAGGTAAACAAAAAAAAAAGGGCAAAGGTAAATAAACACATAGATTTCTTTGATTTGATTGGCGTGTAAAGTCGAGTCAAGCGGGGTGGCCTGTAGAGGAGAATGCTAACATGCAGACATTAAATTACAGGGTCTACATCTGTAGGAGCTTAAGGCGCTGAAAGACATTTTATGGTACCAAAATGATGCTTCCTGCAAGCATGACCAATAAATCCTTGTACATACCGAAAAGCTCTGATATCCCTCTATACAACAAACATCTCACGATTAAGAACTAACACATGTTTAGAAGCCAAATGCCTTTTAAATAAAACTTTATGTATAAGAAGATCAATAAGTAAGAAGAGGTGCTTTCTTAAACCTGTGCCAGAAATCACATAAAGTCAGAATTTCACAGATTTTCCAGAAAAATCTTATGCATTTTCTGTGATGTCAGCTAATTTTACCTAGGCCCGGTCATCTTATTTTATCTAAGGCAATTGTTTTTACCTTTTATACCAATAATCCTAAGGATCATGACGAGGCACCGACTACATAAATATTCTTTGAAAAACTATTTAAACTGATTTTAACTTCCTTCAATTTTAATTCAATAACTCATGATAGTCTTGATACATAAACACTGATAGTCAATCACCCCATTAAAACATAGTCAGACAAACCATTCAAACGCACCTGATCTAGTTTAACATTAAGTCAAAAATGTGTTGGCTAACTACTGACATCCATCTCTGGTCAAACGCGTCTCCCTTTTCAGCTTATTCCTAGTCTGATTCCCATCCAATGACTCTCCATCACTGAACAAGAGTTGTTTTTCTAAGCATCTGGCACATCTTCTTCCTCACTATTGAGAACATAGATAATATACTAGCATGGCTCTGAACTAAACACTGATGGAAACGGAGAGATATAAATCTGCTTTGAATGCTCGAGCATCTATTGGGATTGTCCTGTCTTACAATGTCTGCTGAGTACTGTGTTAATTCATAACAGACACATTCTTTTCAAAGAGAAAAACTGTGTACAGCACAGTGAGCTAATTTTCAGATTCTTGATATTAGATATTGAAAAAGAGGCCAAAAACATCCACCAACAGATCTGTATCAAAATCCCCACCAGCTACTTGTTGTGGTTTGATTTTCTTCATGTGCGTCACCAGTCCACTTAAAATCTCCAAATGTATTAGTTACACGCTCTATTAGGTCTGTTCAGGCTTAGAATATAAAGAACATTCAAACTGGCAGGAACTGAATACAATCCAGGGCCAGCCTACAGATGTCAGAAGATTTGGTACATACTGTTTATACCAAGTTGATATTATTTGTCTTTTAAGAAGAAATTATTTCACTTTCTGCAGCAGAACCATGTACTAATTCAATCTCAGTACTCCAGTGCTGTCTGACAGAATACTTCTCAAATACTTCACCTGCCTCTCATACTCTTTTTTTCTTTAATTACAACAGCAACCTTTGGCGTTCATCTATCCTGCTGCGGTAATAATAATATTCCCAAGTTTGCCGCAGGCCATTAAGCACTTTTAAATAAGACTGCTCAGATCACTTCCACGTAATTACCAGCACTATCAATATATAAAAGACTCTATTGGCCTAACTGAATTAAAAAATGAACAAGCTTGCACAATAAGTTCATCCTACAAGCTCATGTGACATTGCCATGCTGTGTGGTCACAAAAACTTCGTTTGCACACATTCTTAAGCATTAGAGTTTAAAAACAAGTGCCTTTAACCATTAAAATGCAATCAGCAGTGAAAGAGAAATCATTTTGTTATGTGTGTGTGCTGTCTGAGAGGTGCATGTGAAGATGGAGTGCAATTTTTGATGTTTTATAGACTTTGAATGATCTTTGCAAGTATCCTCATAAACGCATTTATTTAGGTCTTAAGTGAAAGCAAACAGCTGAGAAAGAAAAGAACAGTGTAACAATGTATTGGCTCTAGGAGGCTCTTAAAATGACAGCAGTCATCTAATTTTCCAAGGGTTTCAAGTAAGATGATAAAATATACAAAAGGTGTGCTAAAAAACAAGGAACAGAATTGTTTTTTTAGTAACGGCATGACAAAACTTAATGGAGTAAAATAAGTTCAACACATGGCCTTCACCCATTCTTATCATCGCCCCTACCTGATGAAGTGTTAATGTCCTATTCTCTTGAGGACTTTTAAGCAATTTACACGCCAGAGGTTAAGCCCAGAGAAGAAAGTTTGTTTCATTATGTGCGCACTGAAACTAAACCAGACCAAAGGTTAAATCATCACTTATGATTACCACTGTCAGCACTCTGTAATTATGACTTGAGGAACGCCAGGTATTCCTGCCAGTCATTATGACCTGCCACGTGACTATTCTGTCACACAATAGACAACAGAAAAGAGTAAACATTAAGGTCAAATGCAATTCACAATTTGTGTATTTTTACATGTTTGAGGGGCCACATAAAACTACCAACAACCTCAGGTTTAAATCTACTTGCTGACTAGACTGGGCTCAAAATGCTGGTTTCAGTGTTGTTTTTAATATTTGAATCCAGGTGCCGGGTAGTTGCTGGACATTTTTTATTATTATTTGTTATTTTATCCTACCTAATCACTGAGTTGAGTCTGTTTCCGATGGAACAACCCACCTGCTGAGACTCAGTGCCACTGCTGCCACCGATTTGGTGCACTCTTCCCAGGAAATAAAGGTTTGTATTTAATTTACAAAGTCAGTCAGATTTTATAAAGATTGCAGTTCCCCCAGCAAACAGCAGGCCTTGCGATTTTTAACCCAGCATTGTGGGTAAAAACATTTAACCCAACCAGCAGGGCCAAAATAACCCAGCATGTGTTCTGTCCGATATTTACCCAGCACTTGGTTGCCAAATATCCCAAGTCGGGTTGTTTTTAACCCAGCATTTTTTAGAGTGCAGTTACAGCACCTAAAATAGACATTTGACACAGAATGTGTTTAAAAATGTATGATCCAGGATCTAGTGCAGGGTTGTCCAAACAAGTTCTTGAAGGTCCAATGTCCAGCAGAATTTAGCTCCTATCCAAATGAAACAAACCCAACTGAACCATCGTATTAAGAAGTGCATCCCAATCGGTCACTGTGATTTTGCCAAGTAAGACATGATCCTGGATCAACATTACTGTCCAAAAATGTAGACTTATCCCTATCCCTAAACATAACCCTACCCAAAAGCCTGCCTAAAATCAGTGGGAAATAGCTGATAATTTGTAGAAGCACCTAACCCTGATCATAAGCTTAAAACAGATATTTCCTGAAAAAATATCCCTCGAAACTGATTGGATGATGGTTGATTGGAATGTTGTTCCAGGGTCAACAAGAATGTTGATCCAGGAACATCTTGTACTTTATAAAGTCACGCTCACCGTCTCGGTCAGCTTCTTAGTTCAGTTGTCATAGCACTGATCAGAGAGTTGGTCTCAACTTCAAAATCCTTCTAGTGCACTGGAATTGTCACTCACTAAATATTTCCACAATGCATCACAATATCCACTGAGGCAGAGTCCTTACAAGTGCCTGAATTTGTGAATACAGTATTCTTAATCAAAAACTCAAGAGCTATTGAGATGATTGAGATGCACCCAAAGTCTTCAGATTCACTACAACAAACTTTCAGACAAGTGTGCTGCAGCTGGCTAAAGCTGACCTCCAACTATGACGTTAGCCCTTCAGGAGCAGGATTAGACATCCTTGCTCTAGTGAAAGTCACGGTCAGCCATATTTCAAGGCCTGGAGTCAGTAGTTATCCCTCCTGACAGTTTAACCTAGATATTCAGCATAGAGTTTTGGAATGATTCAGAAGAAAATACAAATTGGAATAATGTCATGGAAAACGCAGATTGTTTAAAAAGTGCACAAACAGCAACTGACTGTCAAATGCAGAAAACGTGGAGTATCTAATGCAGCCCAGAACTTATTTCCCATAATCATGAAATACAGACAGGCTCTGTAGCAAGATGTGGGAAAAAAGCTTCATTTTATGCACTGGCAGACAGATTCCATGCACACTTTGAATAAATGTGCTATAGCAAAAATATTAAATAATGGTTTAAGCTTTAATACACCCCACTCCCGACTTGCTTGCCCCATTTCAGAGCAATCCTCCAAACAGCAGCCGCTACAATGCCTTGAAGCAGGCCTCAAATGTTACCTTATCACTCTACTGGGAGCCGTTAAACAGTAAAATATGTTTCCCAGCAGTGTGCAGGACACAGGCGGGGGCCAATCGGGGGAGAAGAGGGTACAGAGGAAGATTTTAAAAAAGAGAAAGAAAGTTAAAGCCAAATGTGCAACAGCATACAGTAACACCTTAGAGGAAATGATAGCCTATGTGACCAGTATGTCCACAGGTGGTCTGACCTCAATTCACTCTGAAGATGCTAGATAGACAGATGCGCTGTTCAAAAGTGAGGCCTTACTACGCCACAACCAATAATTTTTTAAACTGTAGATAAAACACAGATTAAAAGACAAAAATACTATCTAAGTGTTTTTACTTGAAAATTACATTTCTTGCAGTTTCAAATTATTTCTGTTGTGTGACATTTATAGAAGTTGTGACATTATCACAGCAAATTTTACACCAAATGTATTACTAGAAAATACAAATGTTAAAGTACTTATGACGGCACAACACATTATTTTGCACAAAAAGTGATTAAATTATCTTCATATAAATGGAGAAGTACATATAAAGGTGATTTCAAGCTGCACCTCTTGAGTTATTTGTTACAAAAACCCAAGCTGAACACACTATCTCTTAAACAGCTGTGAGTCTTCGGCCAAGTCATAGCACACTCTGATCATATTTTCCCCTCGGTCGCAGTTCCAGGTTCACACCTGCATAAGCAATCTGCAAAGGCTAGAAACACAGATGGTCCAACATGAGGTATGCTGCTTGTTCAGACCTAGTAGCTCATCTCCAATGATAAACAAATCTCGCAAAACTTCCATTTACTTGAAATTGAAATGTATATACACGCGCTTATTGAAAAATAAGCCTACAAACTCGTTATTTATAGGTGTCTCTACAAAGTGAAAATAACGTAATTTGACTTCAAAGATTAGTAGCACCTACTGGTAATATAGCCTGCAGAAAAAGACACTACAATGTGCCCCTCAAGGATGTGATGAACAAATGAATAGAGAAAAAACTCCACCTATTTGTCATTTTCTGACAAACAATACAGTTAATTTAATCAAAAAGATGATCACACTTACTAAAAATGTCAAAGATGAAACACCCAGCCATAATCTGAAAATCAAGTGTTCTGCTCTTGATAATAGTTATTCAGCTTGATTTTTCCATCCACTCAATGTCTAACACATGTCCTCGAAGGAACACTAATTTGGATTCCTTATGACATGCTGGACGTCTGGCCAGAGATCCCTAAATCCATGCCATATCTCACAGGGCTGGCTAAGCCTGGCTACTTCCTTGGCCAAGAGTGACAAGATATGTTTCCTACTTCACAAACAGTCCTTGCAAAGAACTTTTGCAAAAGAGCATAAACTTTTGAAAACAATATCTAAAAAAGTTAATGGAAAAATTTTCAAATTTAACATCTGAGAAGACTGAATGATTTAACACTACAGTTCTAGAAGTCACAAGGCGTGTATCCCAGTTAAATATAAGGTGGGAATAAACATCCATTTACCAAATTGAGTTTTCTCGAGTGGTGGTTTTGTAGGTTTCAAGACCTACTTAAGAACCTAAATTAGAGTTATTTTGTGAATTTAGTCCTCTAATCTTAACTTACAATATCATAATATTTTTACTATAGCTGTTGGGTTAGCAAGTGAAACTAGAACCAAAACCTCACTGACTTCAATTCAGAATCAAATATGCTAAAGATTGTGTTCTCAGGACGATGTTACTTAAGTGTCAAGTCAGGGTTAAGTGTCACGTATCTCTTAAGCCAAGTTGTGAATTGTTTGATACATTCATAAAATTTATTAGATACTGTCTATATAATATTATAATATTAATAATTAACTAAAGTTTTGTATTGTTGTTGCTCACTTGTTACATTTTTGCTTTTAATTGCTAGTCATGTTAAAGTAAAGTCTAGTAGAAATCTCATCAAGTTAGTGTTTTTAAGCATTTCACATTTCTTCCAAAATGATAACAGATAGCAGTAACAATTGAAATAATTTATTTTACTTGCTAACTTATATTCAGCTTTTTATTTTAGTACTCAACGTTTAACCATTTTTCAAAACTCTGCCAATTTTGGTCACAGAAATTGACTTTAAAGCTGATTTCTCACTAAAACTCCCTCAAGCCATGTTGAGGCCGTTTCAAGCCTTATTGTGATTTAAAAAAAGTGGTTATATCTAAGTGTTTAACTCACTCTGGGTGTCTGTTAAAACTCAATGGGCTCTAGGGAGGCAAGAAAATTCTACCTGCTCGTAATGCTGTTGGAAATAAATTCGTAATTTGTAATATTAGTGGCATCTTTTAAAATATGTAGATTATTTTTTTACAAATTTTTGTCATCCGATACTTTGCTAGGTAGCGATTTCCTCTTGGAATTACTACAGCAGTCATCAAAAGCTGTTTAAAATGAATGTATTACTAGGCTGGCTGCCCTGGTGTGTAGGTTGTAACCTTAAATACTCTTCCAAGGCACACACATATACAAACAAACACAACTCAATGTTTTTCAGCATAAGCATCTGCAAATACTCTCTCCATCTAGAGGAAAGACATAAAACATAAACTAAAAAGCCACGAAAGTAATTTCCGCAGAACACCTACAGGTTATAAGGTTATAAAGACTTCTACACTTATGATTTACATGGACTCATTTACCCAATTAAACAAGCTATCTGCAAATATACAAAACATATATTGCATAATTTGCTTTACACAAACCACAAGAAGTTCATTTCACAGAGCTTAAACCTATTAGCAAAGCTTTTGACAGTTGCTTTCATCATAATCAACTCTCTTGATTGAAACATCTGTGTTTACCACTGGGCAGCAAAAATTTGACATAGTTTCCAACATTACAAGCAACCGTGCAGTGGGTGGAAGAATTCAGAGATGCTAAGCAATTGCTGAAAACGAGGCCATTAACTATGGCAGATTTACCTCTCAGGCTATATATTTTGCAGGCTTATCACAGCCCCCTGACTAACGCTGGAGCTAGCAGAGAAGATCGAGGAAGAAATGGGATCAGCATTTCAAAAGATTTCTGTGCTGTACAACATCTCTAACCTGAGGCGAAAATTTAGCATGCTGTTCTTATTAGATAGCATTCCTTCAGCTCACATCAAAGACAGACTCTGCAGATATTGTCTCACAATCGAGCGTGCAGAATTGCTCAGGACTGCTGCGTTGCTTCTTACAGCAAAGAGAAATGTGAATGGAATACTTCAAACTTTAGTAAACCTTGCTTAATATGTCGCTTACAGTACTGTACTTCCACTGAGTTCACGCAGATGTTTATTCTACCGCCGTTTTATAGCTCAGGAGGATTTAGTTGCTTTTTTGAGTAAAAAGTTGGTCCCAATTTGGCCTTTTCTTTCAAAAGGGGAATAAAAACTGTTCATTTAAAAGCAAACAATCACAACTTCTCTCATAAGTCCATGTACAGTATGATAAAAATGCGCCAAATAGACTTGAACAACATACAATGAACAACAAACATTATCTGACTGAGCAGTAAATCAAATCGTTTGCCTCTTTTTCTGAATAGCATTATTAATATGCCCTCGACACACACAAACACATGCACACATGTTGGGTTTACATGTTTTATGGGGACATTCCATAGGCGTAATGATGTTTCTACTGTACAGACTGTATGTGGTATTGTCCTACACTGACCCTACACCTGTGTGCATTTAGAGTTTCAAATAACTTCATTCTGTGTGATTTATTAGCTTGTTTCCTCATGGGTACCTTTATGTACCCAGTATTATTTATGGCAAAATTGAAGTAAGCACTAGTGTCTAAACAGTTTCCAGAAAAAAATAAATAAAAAGTCTTTCACTGTTGTGGTACTTTCAAATGACACTTATATGTACACATTTGGTATTAATATGTAAATAATGTACTTTTTGAAAGGGTATTTTGTGCAAGTGTTTTTTTTTCTTCTGAGATTGTATCATTGACCTACTAACATTGTTCCACAAATCAAAACTGGAATGGACTGTATGTGACTTGGAAAACAGCTTTGCTTGCCTCAAAAACTTCCTCGTCCAGAATTCTGGTCCCGAAGACAGTGATTCCATCAGTGTTAATGATTGAATGGTCACTTCTGCTGAGTGGTTTAGTGATCTTCTTCTTACAGTCCACAATTATTGTGACGGTCTTCTTTTCGATGCTAATAGCCACACGGTGCCACCTGTCGGTTGGGAGGAAATTGTTTGAGAAAAACAACAAAAAACAATCATGAAGTTTGTTTACTTTCCCTTGCATGAACAAAACCCATACAGTGAGAAAAATAACTGCCTTGTATTAGTACAGGACGTTCCTAAATTAAATTATTTAAATGGAAAAGACAAACAGCAATCTCTCTTAAACCATGCGCTTTTCAAAAGGCGTTTTACTGAGCGCCGCCTCTCATATTGACTCAATTATAAAAATGTCACAAGCCGGTTTTTGCTTAACGCTTTGTTTTTTTCAAATTGAAAAAAAGTGAAAAGTTTTTCATGACATGAATTGGGTTTTATCACATGTAAACCTCAATGTGGCTAATCAAAAGCACAGAAGCTTACTGCCGTTCTTGTTTTCTATAAAGTAAATGTTTGCTTTTCTAAATTAGTTACATATGGTGGTGCATTCACAGTTTTCCTTTTTTAATTAAATCTATATAGATAAATAAATGAATAAGCAGATGGAAAATACCACCAATAATAAACTAAACCGGTCACTAGGAAAAATTCATAAGCAAATTGCTTAAAAAATCCAAACACAGTTGATGAAAACGGCACTACAGTTGGTTCAAAACACACAAAAAGGATGTTAAAGCCCATTAAAATAAGATTACATCTGAAATTGATACATTATATTGTAGTACTACAGACTTTTAATCTGTTTAGACTGAAAATCTCCACACAGGTCAAAAATATACAAATAAAAAGTCAACTTGCTTTCCATCTGCGAGGTTGATGGCACGGAAAAGGGGATAATCCTCAGGAGCGGGCTTCCCATGCTGATCCTCATACAGGAAGACTGGCGCACGGCCCACCTCCACACCCAGCTGCTGGATGCCCTGCTCGTTGTATACCGACAAAAGAAAGGACTGTACTCCCGCCTTTGGTTTGATCGTCATAAGGATGGAGAAATCCTGAGGGAATACTCCTCCTGAAGACACAGGAAAGGCATTGTGGGTTAAACATCAGCTGTTATTGATGATTCATTTACTTGTCCTCCTTTCCATGAGGATGAGTTAATACTACAGAATACCAGACAATGTGCTGTGATCAAAACCTTGTAATATGCAGTGGCCCTTTTACAACAACCCAGTCCTCATCGTTTGTAGGAGATGGGTTTAATGAAGTATGAAACGGTTTGTCTTTTTTGTTGCCACATTAACTTTACAAGGTGTCAGATGACATAACCGATTTACAGTTAAACGGGTTGTATGAGCACTGGAGTAGAACTAAAGCTTAAACTGTCTATCTTTGCAAATGCTGTCTTCTTTGCCAACCTTGAGGGATGTATCTTTTGCCAACATACTATTCTGCTCAAATTTCCAGTCTAAAATCATAAGCTTTGGAGGAAATCTTTAGGCCAAAAATCACAGTAAACGAATTGTTAATTTAATCTCCTGTTTCAGTTACCCCTTGCAGTCTGGCCAATTTGGAAGACACCCAATAAATGCAGAACAGAAGATCCAAGTTAATGGGACTAAACTAGTAAATGTAGTAAATGATGTTGTTATAGACAGAGCTAATAATTTGAGATTTCAACATCCCATTTGTAAAAACTATACTAAAAACTGTACTAACCATGTACTCGGACGAGACAAACAACACTGGTTTTGTGAATAATTTGCATTACTATAATAAATAGCCCTCAGTTCAAACAATATGTAACAGTTACAGGCAATATAACCTATTAGTTTATGTTACAGGACTAACAGCAGAAACAGTTTACAGCAGTTTGAATCTTTCGAAGTCTTTGTTAAGCTAGTTATGGGTAAATTAGCATTAAACGCTCTGGTTAAAAGCTACCAAACCAGGCTCACTGGGAAATATGTGAATAGTGATTCACAAGTGTTTCTTGCATGCTTCCAAAGTGAAATGTCCAGTAAGTGGCGTTAAATGTGCATTCATTTATATTTATATAACAGATGAATGTGGATCTGGCAACATTTTAGTAAGTTGGTTGCTGTCGCTACTGTGGCAGTTCAGAAATATTCTAAAAAGTTAAAGGACTTTGAGCGTTTCACAGGACTCTTACCTACGTGCTCTGCATCACTAGTGCAAGACTGTACCAGGTGAGCTACCGAGCAAGTTTACTACCTCAGAAAAGCCATACATATTGTTGATGGTTATATACTGAAAATGACAAAAATGGATTAGTTTACCCATCATCCACTATGGTAAAAGTGTTCTGGGGTCACAACAGTGTTGTTCAAGGAACTGCGCAAAAACGTTAGCGTTTTACCTTCACTTGTGTTTATTTCAGTTGGACCTGCAATGAATTGTAGAGTGAGTCATTTTTGGAGTTTTGGGAAAACGTGTGTAGAGGCACATTCTTCTAATGCGCCTATGCAGGTCAAAACAGTAGCCAAAGAGCTTTCTTTCTTTCTTTCTTAACGGACTCTTTCTTGAAACAATAAACAAGGCTTTAATTCGTTCATCAAGCTCTGGACATCAGACTTCTAGCACTGTAAACAGTCCAAATGCATTTAACTGAGACGGTCAAGCTACATTATGCACTTTGTGTTGGATGCATTTCAAAGAGAAGAAAGAAACAACTTAAAATGTCACTTTCCAAGAGAAAACCAATTACACAAAATTTAGAGGTGATTTACAGCCTTGCCCAAGCAGAACATTTGCTGTATTTAAGAATAAGTAGGGACAAGGGTGCATAGATTAGCTCAATTTGCATACCTGGGAAGAGCTGCTTGGTTGGGGTGCTGAGTTGTGCCTGTTTGTCCACTCGGTAGGCCACATCTGGTTTGGATCCTCTCCGGATGGTGCAGAAGCCTTGTGTTTTCTTCACTCCTTCTGGTGAACTTTTAAAGTCTAAGACCTTGAGCACATCCACGGGTTCAGCTGTGAGGCAAATGATCAAAGCATTTGTCATTTTCATCATTTTATTGGTAAGCAAACATGATAAGATTTGCTACATCATTTGTTAGTACATATAATTTAACTAAAGCCAATAATTCTGTTAGCAAGCAGCTAGATTAGAAATGAGAAAAAGCCTACGAGAGAAAAATAAAGCAGCACTATCCAAAGATACCTTTCATTTGTCATTTAGATGAGAACAGTGATGAAGCTAAAGTTGTCGGAAAAAACTTGTGAAACAGAAATAAATGTCCAGCCATTTAATCTTCACGGTTTCTTCCAAGTACAGTTGGGTTATTATGTAATTCGATTACACTATCCAAGTTTAAAAACAAGAAGTCAGTATTGTTAACCTCAATTAGACCGCTTTCAATTATGCAACAGGGCTTATTTGTCCTTATCCTGCCTTGAATGGTGTGGAGTGAGTATATCTACAGTCAACTATCATTCAGAAAGTGAGGACTTGATGGGCCACATTTGCCATTTGTTGATACGGATACAAAAAAAAAAACGAATTCCCATGAAATCCCCCTCGTCTGTGCCACACGTTGTCATTTCGCAACAATGCTAACTCTGACTGATGGTTTTATTGTACCTAATTCCCCAGCATGTGACTGTCCAATGAAGCAATTGTACTTTTACAAGGAACCTGAGCAGCATAGCTTTAAAAATGTGAAAAATATCCAGTAGGGATAACTTACCCCCCTATAGACGCAGATCTATCTACAAAGCCAAACATTCCAGTAGTTAAAGTCACTGGTGCTGGTCACTACACTTCTACAGTTATTGCAGCTCAGCATGACCCAGACTTTACAAGATACTCAGCTCCACCAATATATCGGCTACTACACTTCATCATGTCGGCTACTACCAATGTCACATTTTGAAAGGTTCTGGTTTCGCTCAGCCTGCACCCCACAAATGGCTCATTTCAAATGATCCTTAACAAATCTATGCTAATTCTTAAACAGGCTGAGAGATTTATGATATGATTAATATGGCAATTTAGAGGCTGGTACTGTAAAGTGGACTCTGAGCAGCACTGTAATGTCACACTGATTTATTGCTCTGCTTGAGTCTTTTAGGCTTTGCCTTTGATGCCGTGAAAAGGAAAAGTTCCGGCCTCACTTGAGACTGATGAACGAGGATTTAAGCAAGGTCAGGGAGATAAGAGTATCAGCTGGGTTACTTCCATCCATCAGTATCCATACACAACTTTGTGTCCTTTAGACGCATCTGTTCGTCATCACCACAGTTGTGTGTGAAGTCTCTGATTCTCATGAGGTTTAAGGGAATAGAAACAGAGGCTGAATGGATGACTAGCACAGAAATACTTCTATTCGGACTCCCCCGCTACCAGACACTACAAAAACTTCTGAGTCAGGTCAAATGGGCATATTTGTCTGCTGGTCAGGCTGCAGACAGGAAGTATCTCTTTCAAAGGCCTAAAAACAATAAACCGTATAAACAGAATGACTAGTTGCTAAGACTCATTACTCTCTCTCTCAGGACTCTGTGTTGGATCCAAACCAGGGTTTTATTTTCATGTGCTTTGACATAACAAAAAAGCTCATTTTCCACCCTGTCTCACTCTACGAAGGCTGGGAAAGCACTTTAGGAGAATTATACTGAAGTTTTTTGATAGATCAGCCCTATAACACTGTGCATAAGGCACAATAAAACCAGCAGAACCTTAATAAAAAAATGACGATGAGCTGCATTTGTTAAAAATAGACAATGGGGAAAAGTCACTCAGACATCTGTTCATCACAATAACACTGAATTAGATTTTAAGGTCACCATCTTCTCTTGGTATAGTAGTTCATGTAAAAACTAACCTAAATTGGACTTCTTTATTAGTATTATTTTCTGTAATCATATGGTAATAGCATGCAGGAAGTGCTGATCCGGTAGTTCCTGTTCCACATATGTGGCCAGAAGCTGAAGGGTGGTGATTTTTTAGGGTTTGTGCACATGCTGAACACATTATGGTGTCGGCATGGTACAGCCTGCAGATAACTTTGACTCAGTGTACCACCAACCAAGTCTTAATACACCGAAAGCACAAATTTACTGTAACTCTATATTTTGGGGCTAAGAAAAATGGACTATGTTTCAGAGCAAATTACGTTCAAAAGCAGTAAAATGTTACATTAAAAAAAAGAAATAGTAAAATGTTATATTACTTCACATAT
>JAUMHI010000034.1:5102150-5170177 GCA_032359435.1 Enteromius unitaeniatus
GCTGTCTCCAATCCCATCATCATGTGTCTTGTATTTAAGCCTGTGTCTTTCAGTTGAGTTTGTTCAATGTTGAAGTTTCATGTGTCGTGTCACGCTAGTGTTTTGTTTTGTGTTCGCTGCCTCGTCAGCTGTGTGTTTTCTCCGTGCGTCTAAATAAATGTGTAAAGCTCAACTCCGTGTCCTAAGCTCCTTGCTCCGCTGAGAAGCACGAGCACACGCAACACTCAGCGAGCCGCACCGTGACACCCAAGTTCACCCAAAAATTAAAATTTGTTCACCTATTTTGAGGTATGTTGATAACCAGCTGATGGTAGCCATTGACTTCCATGGTAAGGGGAAAAAATACAATGGAAGTCAATCATCAACTCTTTATACCTGGTCTCATGGTATGAATGTAACTGGGTGCTAGACACAAAATATTTACCAACAAGTACATATCACTGCAGTTTTCAAAAGAAATGAACACTAGAAGCAGTAAAACGCTGACACCTTTTAATCCTTTTCATTCAAATTTACAGAGTTTCGATTAATAAAGCATAATTTTCACAGAATTACTTAAAGAATATAATGTGGTTTTAAAACAACATTAATATTGTGACACTCTCAGAGTCAGTTGGATCCATAAGCAACACTTTATTCAACAACGTAAACAGGCACAGGGTATATTCCACAGCAAACAGAGAGATCAGAGACAGTCCAGCAGATTCGTCAGAAAACAGGCAATCATAAGTCAGGCAACAGTAATCATAAATGGGGTACACAGTCCAAGGTCATACACAGGTAACCCAACACAGAAGGAAACGCTCAGAAATAACACCATGAGGGGCAGTTAAGACTTTGCACTGAACCACTAGAAGTCCGGCCCTTAAACTAGCAGAGAAAACGCAGAAAATCTGGCGTGAATCCGCCAAGGTACGTGGGATAATAGGGTCCAGGTAGGAACTAAAACAACTCCTTGACGCAGAGGTCTCCCACAGGGATGAGGGACCAGCCTTTCTGGATGTTCCTGATGAAAAGTGGCAGTGAGAGATGGGTCTGGGATGTCTTTGGAACTCACCCATGAGCCGAGAGTCCAGTATGCGATTCACCTGGTAAATGTTGTCCTCCTCAGGTGCCAGGGGAGCGATCTCTGCTGGAGCGACTTAATCCTGTTCCCTCTCTCCTCTCGGGTCAGCGGCAGGCTTAAACAGAGAGATGTGAAATGTGGGTGAGATGCGGTAGTTAGCGGTTAATTCTATTCGAAATTAAACTGGGGACCCATGTACCTCAGGCTTAGCTTTTTGCACGGCAAGTGCAGGCGAAGATCCTTAGAGGAGAGCCAGAGGGCTTCCACAGCCACGTGCGGGTTACATGAAATGAGAGGGAGATGATGTTGATTAACAAAGTCCAAGTCAATGAAATTCCCAGCCGCCCCCGAGTCAACAAATGCTTTAGTGCAGATCCTACGAGTCCCTTCCTTAAGACACACATCCAAAATCAGTGACGAGGAGAAGTAGGGATGGCTTACCCGGGTAGGAGCTGGTCGAGGAGGCCTAGTGGGACATGTGGCCCAGAAATGGCCGGCCTGGCCGCAGTACAGACAGAGGTGGTTCCTCATACTTCATTCGCATTCCTCCTCAGAGAGTCGAGTGAGGCCGATCTGCATGGGTTCTTCGGTGGAAGTACTTGGGAAACATGGGAAGGCATGGGAGCAGAGCGGCGTGCCCTACAGGAGCGGAGGAGATGGTCGGTCTTAATGGCAAGCTCCATATACTGCTCCAACGTCTTGTCCTCATTGCAACAGGCCAGCTCGGTTTGGAGATCTTCCTGTAGACTCAGACGAAACAAGGTTTTCAAGGGCTTGCTCTCCCACCCGGTTTGTGCTGCCAGTGTGCGGAACATAACAGCATAATCCGCCGCAGTACAAGACCCCTGGTGGAGCTTCAACAGTTCATCCTCTGCCTCTTTTCCGTCCACAGTGATCGAACACCTCCATGAATTGCCTCAAGAAGTGTTGATATGATGGGAAAACCATCTGTTGGTTTTGGCACAGGGTATATTCCACAGCAAACAGAGAGATCAGAGACAGTCCAGCAGATTCGTCAGAAAACAGGCTTACTTCAATAAGGCAGGCAGCAGTAATCACAAACTGGGTACACTGTCCAAGGTCATACACAGGAAAACCAACACGGAAGGAAACGCTCAGAAATAACACCATGAGGGGCAGTTAAGACTTTGCACTGAACCGCTAGAAGTCCGGCCCTTAAATAGCGGAGAAAACACTGAAAATCTGGCACAAATCCACCGAGGTATGTGGAATAATATAGGGTCCGGGTAGGAACTAAAACTCCGGTGATGGTTCCCGCCGCCGCTGGTCAGAGAGAGCCACAGAAGCGCTGTCTATGACAAATATGTTGGGTTATTTAAAAATAGATGCATTTCATTGCTAGCATTACACATATCCAGCTTCATAGCTATATGTTTTCATAGATTGTAGGTTTGTTCGGTAGCTAACAGAGTACAGAGATGTACCTGAGAGCTCCGGTTTGAATCCTATATAACTACAGTTTGACAAAACAGTTCAAATTTGTATAAAAGAAAGTTGAAATTACATGGCTGCATCAACAAATGCCTTTTTTATATCAGTTTTTCATTTGTTAACACTATCGGGTGGGTTTAAGTTTGGATTTGGTCTAGAGCATAATTCTAACATGATTTTAGCAACGGTCCACGGATATTTCAATTCTGAGCCACTGCAATACATACCTACAGTATATCAAGTAATAAAAACATGCCAGGTACTGAACCAGTGATTTACTTCCATTCAGGTGACATTTCTTTTTGAAATTGCAGCCAATTTTCTTACAGTAATGGTATCTTCACACTAGTCATGGTTGCCGTGAACCGGGTAAGAGTACGATTGTCCCCCTCCCCCTCTGGCCTGCACTCACATGGAGTTTCAGCATTCGTGCCGGAGCACGCTTCCGTCAGTATGGTGCAATGGTTTCAGGATAAACAGGAAGAGCGGCTCTCTTGCTGACCGCAATGGAGTCTGTTTACACACACTAGTCAAACGAACTGCGCTTTGATGGTCAAACGCACTCGGGCACGGTTCAAGCTGCCTAGTGTGAGTACACTAAGTGCACAGAGGTACATATTTTAAAAAGACCAGATTGAACTGTTTTTGTTTCCAGCAGAAGAAAAAAACTCATACAGGTTTGGAACTATTGGAGGTTGATTACATAATGACAGAATTTTTATTTTTGAATGATCTATCACTTTAATGTAATTTAATTAAATTTTTTTTTTGTTGGAACCATCCGTTTAATGATATTAGTGTGGATATTAGAAAAGTATCACAGTGAATCTGTCACCACTCTAAAAATATATGGAGAAATGCTATCTGTAATATTGCATTATACAGGGCGCCTCCCATTTGAATAACAGTCAATTTTAAAGCATCAATTTTAATGATCATTAGTTGACATAACTGGAGCCTGTGCAAAAATAGTTCAGGTCTATGCTGTCACCACCTGTGACATTATGAATAAAGCTAGCTCAACTACTTTGTGATTCCTCAGATCAATTATTTTGACACCAACGTAGCCAAGAAAAAAAATGGTTAAATATTTATGAATGTGTATAATCACAGAAAGCATATCGGCAGGTGGGTAGATTAAAACAGGGTCTCGTAGTTCAGGAATAGCCTGGAGGAAAAAACTTTTATTTATTTGTTGTCACCAGGAATGTGATTACAACCTTGGAATGAATTCTGCACAGAATCATGAAATCGCCATCAGACGCACGACACGTTCGACCTCTGCACAATCATATAGTAGTGAATCACACACTGATAGATTGCATACTATATTGCAATGTGAATAGTATAAAAGCTATTTGATATGTAGAGCAATAGATCACAAAGTGTCTGCTTGCATTGGTTTTTAAGAATATTAAACCATATATATGAATCAAAAGATAATGCTGACTGCTTAATCAGGTTTAAAATCATATCTCCAACCAATTTTTGTCAAATTTGCCATTTTCAACAAGAGGGAAGCCCACAGAAATATTTCAATAATATATGACTCCCTACGGCAACAAAATGCATTAAAATTGCATGGCTGGGTCTACTAGCTTTAGAATATGTCAAAACCTGTTTGTGACCCATCTATCCAGAACACCGCACTGCATACTGCAGTTTAGATTTCACACACACAAACTGTGGCACATACCTGCCATACGATTTTTACCATCAGTAGAGAACGTCATGCTCATTCCCAACACATGGAACTTTAAAAGCATGTTTAATGCATATACACCTCAAAAACATACATTTTAACAATGTTCAACAAATATATTTATATATATTATATATTTATTATTCATTCTTCTGCATTATTTTGTTTAAGAATAGTTTTATTAATACAATTTTGAAAAAAAAAAAGGCTCAAAAAAGCCTGTTTAATAGCATATTCCACCATGACAACAAACATTTTTAATTTTTATTATTAAATAAATAAAAAATTTTAAGTGTGTGTGTGTAAACAGTGCTTGCCCCAATGTCTCTGCTGAAAGCTCCTCTTTAGTGTCTATATGCCAGCAGCTTGATTGATTAGGTCTAAGAGGATTGGTACCTCAATGACAGGTGCCCAAATGAAAGTGGTGTTGGGACGGCATATTCTGGCAGGTCACTGCTGATCCTATTTGCTTCTGAGATAATGGCAATCTTTGCCATCAACTAAAAACCAAGCAGGTGAATTTTAACAAAAGTCAGCTGGGAGATTTTACATTTCCCCCCTTTTTAAACAAAATGCCATTCACAAAGAAAAGGATACAATTCGATTATACTCAAGCACTGCACTGATAACCCAATGTATTATATCACTGCTTTTAGCTATTACCAACTACCTCAGTGTGTTCTGTCCTTTAGTAAAGTGTATTATTTTAGGTACGCATTAAATATATTTTTTAACATGAAATGATTCAGTCTGCAATCTAAAGCGCACACATTATTAAGAGCTGATTATAAATCTGCTGTACAAAAGACACGGAGCAGACTCTCTCTCTCTCTCTTCTGGAAGTTAATTCACTCTTGCGGTATAATGGGTCTCTGTATGGGGTCCATATGGTTACAGCAGGGCAAGCTGGAGATGAAAGGGGGGTGAGTGGGAGATGACACACGTTTTAATGAAAACTCACAATGACTCCTGCACACCTGTGTTAATCCTACATGAAACTAAGCCAAATGCAGTTCGCTTCTCTTGCATGAAGTCCAAGGCAAAAATAATCATTGTGTTTTGTACTTTTAGGACTGTGGAATATTTGCTTTTGTATTGCCTGTATCTCTGACCGACATGTCATTGTTGTGTCTGATCATAATATGCTGTGTGTTTCTCCTTTATACGCTTCTGGGAATTATTCTGAATTTCTAAATAGCTGAGCGATTGGGACAGAAATATGACAGATATGATAATTTGGTCCATAATGAGATACTTTTGAAAGTCTTATAAAAAAAAAAGAAAACATTTTCCAAAACGACGTGGTTGACAGATTGACGAAATTTCACAATAATTTATGACTGAGCTGTTGTCAGGGAAACTGCTTCTCCGCAACTTCCCCAAAAGACAAAAATACTTTGAACAAGTATTCTACCTGTCTATCATCTTTTCTTCGACCTAGTATGAAAATTTACTTATTTATGGGCTGTTTATCCATTAGTACATTCATTATTTAATTTATTTATTTATACTCTAGCTTCTTTGCTGGGAATATTGGCCTGCTTTAAAAGACTGAACAAAGAAAAAAGATCAGAGTTTGATTTCTTCAAACTTTTCACGATCTGCATCATAATCTCCTTAAAGAAATGGGAGCTTTAGATCAAATGCACATTTGTGATGCCATTTGTGCACAAATTTTAAATCATAAACCATTAACAAATGAATCACTTTGCAATTAAATTGCTTACCCAAAAGGCTCTGGTGTGTTTTTTGCAACATTGTCTCATAAAAATATATATCTCTGTGCACTTTTTGTGCAACACCAAAGTTTCAACAGTTTCAAAGAGAAATGTCCATTGAGTGACACTAAACATTTAATAAGTGAACCCTGACACATTTTTCTTATGCTGATTCAGAATTAAAATTTCTGTGCATTTGTTGATGCAACCGTGTCATTTCAACTTTTGTCGAACCATAGATACACAGGATTCAAACATGAGCTCTTTGCCTCTCAAGTACATCTCTGTACTCCGTGAGTTACCGATCAAGCATACTATGTCTGAAAACCAATAGAAATTAAGCTGGATATGTGTGAAGCTAACATTCAAAAGCATAATTTTTCAAATATCCCAGCATATTAATATAGTTTTGAAGTCATAACATGATATTCTTTTAGTAATTAGGCACACATTACACTTTATAAATTGAAACTTACATTTGTGTAAAAAAGAATAAAAGCTGTCAAAGTTTTACTGCATCTAGTGTTCATCTATTTTGGAAACTGCAGTGATATGTACTTGTTTGTACATATTTTGTGTCTCGCTAAAAAGTGCAACAAGGTACATTTATGCCGTGAGACAAAGGTTTTTTTTGTACTATACATCTCTGCTAGTCATACAGCACATAATAAACTATTGTATCCAGCAACAAACAATCCAGACAATCAAACAGTCTGGACTGCGGTCCCCACAACATTTCAAATATTTAGTATGGGCTCATCCTGAGATAAAACGTTACCCGACTGGACTAAAGCACTGCGATTTGACTGGTTATGCCTGAGCGCCCAAGGTCAAGTTTTTGAAAACAGCATGTTATCAGAGCTGGGAAGGGTAAGCAGAGCAAATCTTCTCTGCAAGGTAAAGCCACTAGGGGCCCATTACAGGCTTCAGATTGGAGTGGCTTGTCATGCATTCAGTCTATTTATGCTCCTCAGCTGTCTTTTAAATAATTCACATCAGCAGCAGGTGAGTCTTGGATTCTTGTGGGTCACAATGTAGTTACACGGTGATAATGATTATTGATTTTCTCAAACTACAAAAATCGTGGAATAATTACTAACAATTCTAGCATCTTTTTAAAAGACTTCTTGCTCTAAATTGTATTGTACAAGAGAGGTATGAAAAAAGGCCTTTTGATTTGACTTGCCAACACATAAAACAATAAACAGAAACACCTGTTTGTTGTTATGCACTGTAAAATCAGTTTGTGATATATGGCTGGACGAAAAGCATAGTAATAATACCAATAAAACTTTAAGGGGGAATAAAATAACAATATATAATAACAATCAATAATAATCAAAATAATAACAATCAAAATAATTGGTATTATTATTGATATTATTGTGAACAATTCATCCTTTTTCTTAGCTCATAACGTCTAATAAAACATAATGAATGTGAATCAACATACTTCTCTCTTATGAGATAGCTGACCTCTCCAATTATTTAGTCCACTTAAAATCCTGTGCTTTTCTTACAATCAACCACAATAACAAGATTATTTCCGCCTCCATCCAATCATCAAGCGATGGATAGAGCCAAGACCCTGCCCTACAAATGTTTTTTTTTCCAGATTACTCACAATAATTCATTGCAACTATAACTGTGCTAATGCCGCATTAGAACTCCAAATCTAAAAGTCATCTACACAGAACGGTAGCAAAAGCATACAAAGAGAATATGTGATCGTGTTCTTCATTACCCACGCTGAGCTTCAGAATCAATGGCTTCCTGAGCAGCAGATGAGCGGAGGTTCCATCTGCAGGCCATCTCAGGGATCTGGTTGATGTTAATGCCACCTGGGTGAGGAGATGAAGCAGCATCAGCGCTGCAGAGGCCAAGCTCTGATCTCATCCCACTAAGATGACACAGCTCAGCTCCCCGATGAGATGAAGATACACTCTGGCCCTGGGATAAGGAATGGTGGGATCACATGGAAATACATCATAGTAAAAATAAAGGCAGGAAATATCTGAGATCTAGACACATTTTTTGCAAAGTAAATATTGCTCACTTTTTCACACCCAAGTGCACAAAAGCCTTTTCCTGCTTTTGCTTTTTTACCAAGGTGTCCTGGTGGAATGTTCACAAAAAACACAATAGTTAGTTTTTGCATTTATAAACTAATTTAGCTAAATTTTGTAAAATATTCCACTCTGCTATACAGTGGAGTTCATGTGTCACTAAACAAAAGGCTTTAACGACAAGCGCCATGATTAAGAATACCAAATATATTAAATATATTTGAATACCAAATTGCTTTAGTTTGATTTTCTTCTATTTGATAGCTAGCTAAATTGCTAGAATAATTATTCATGTTATCTGAGAAATGTGAATTAATTATATATAATTAGATATATATGATGTAAGACTAAATTATTTTATAGTGTTGACGAAATGAATTAAGTTACACACTTTACAATTGCCATCACATATGGTTTCAAATAGAGCTGGTGAGGAAGTGACAGTATAAAGGTGTCACCTTCCTTTCCTGTGACTGCTATAATTCATAAAATTTTTCTTTTTTTTTCGTCTGGTTTGCATAAAAGATTTGGAAACACCTTTTTCTTTTTACTTTTGTGGAAACATCTTCACTTTAGCTCTTTTAGAGTAACATTTGTTGCGACCTTCAATTTATCTATTCAAGCTCTACTGTCAAACTTGCCGCTGTGGGGCCCTGGATTTAAATTTAATTCAGTTGCGTGTTCGTCATTCACGAAACTATCACAAAGGTGACGCAAAGTTTCCAAACTGACTTTTGTTTTGTTAAATAGAGATAAAATAACCAAATAAAACAACAACAACATTATAATATAAATCATGAGAAAAATAATATATATGACTTTTTAGAAAATGAATTTCATAACGGTGAAATAACATTTTGTGGGGGATGACATCATTCTTAAAAAAGAATTGTCACATAAGTGTTTACAAGCAAAAAGCAGCATAAACATCATAACTTGAGGATTCACATTACTCACACAACAGAGCTTGTGCGAACAGAGAAAAACAATAGCCTAAATATGCCCATATGCGAAGTATATATTATAAACAAAAAATAAATTAACCAAACTAAAGAAAAAATGCAAAAAGTAAACTATTATTTCTTCGATTCGCTCTTTAGAAAGTGGCATCCAATAGTTTCCTTTGTTGACAAATGTACACAAATAAAATAATTATTTAGAATAATGTCTTATTCTTGAGTGAGTATTGTAAGCTGTTTTCACTTTTATAAGAGAAAAATCAAGTGATCTGCCGGCGTTGCGCACAGTTACACATTACAACTTTCATCTTCAAAACAATATCAAAACATCATACATTTCAACGTATTAAAGCAATATCAAATGAAGCATCAGAACATGAGGATTCACACCACATCACCCATGGAGCTTGTGCGAACAGAGAAAAACCTAGCTACATGTATCCTAAAAGAAATACATAGGCCCATCTTCCAAATATATTTTTATAACGAAATAATAAATTAACAAAATGAATGAAATAAAAAAAGTAAATTTTTGTGATGCGCTTTTCAGAAGGCAGCCTCCAATTTGTTAAATTTGTTAAAGAAGCGGACTGACACAGGAGTAAAATGATAACAAAAGAGTTAATTTCAACAAAGGTTCTTCGCAGACTGCAGCAAAAGGTAAATAATAAGTAGTAGATCCAAATCCAACGGAAAGGTAAACTAAATGGACTGTCTCTTTGTTTGCAGTTGGAGTGCACCAAAGGATGACCACAATCATACCACATAGACAAATCCAGAGGGAAGGAAATCTCTGGGCTTCTACGGAGACACAGAAGATCAAGGAGTACACTGGAGGAGCACAGGTAAGCACACAAGTAAGTAACATCGATTGTAGAGAGCATAGGAATAGTCCACTTACGTAAAAATGCTAGTGCTAGTGCTTTGTGGTTTTATGGAGAGCTTGATTGGAGGTGTGAGCTGGATCAGGTGGTGGTGACAGGTGATTGTAATTGTGAGTGAGGGTGAAGCTCAGCATAGGCGTAACAACAGTGTGCTCACTTTGAGCGCATCGGGATGGATCTGGTAGGGCCGGTGCCGAAGTCCGCCCGGGGGCATGAACACTTCCTTGTGATCGTCGACTATGCCACCCGGTTCCCAGAGGCGATTTCCCTGCGAAAGGCCACAGCATAGGCCATCACCTACTAACTCTTCAGCCTCTGCACCCGAGTCGGCATCCCGAGGGAGATCCTGACCGATCAAGGTACCCCGTTCATGGCTAAACTGATGTCTGAGGACTTTCAATAGAGGTGGTACAGATGGGGACTGAACTTGGAAATTGTAAGGGAAGGTCTGGGAAACACTCTGGCCAACAATTCAATCCCTACTGAAGAATTTCACCCGACCCTCAAGAAAGGATGGGACAATGCCATGCCAACCATGGGTGCCCTAGTACCACATCGATGGATGAACCCTCCAGAACCAGAAGCGAGATTTCCTCCTTGTGACAAAGACCCACATGCAATATTAACGGACCCGCTCGTCGGTGGATGTCTTGATGAGAAAGGGGTTGTCCAGTGACTTGATAGATCAATTCTGATTGCGTGGTTTTGAGCTTGAGTTGACGGACAAGATGGCCGGAAATGAAGTTGTCCGCAGAGCTGGAGTCGATGAGGGGCGGCCACTGGAAAAGATACACCCTGAGCAGTAAGTTTTATGGCAGTGGTGAAAGGAGACACCTTCTCAAGCATTGGGCCGATGAGGACAAACACGAATGACATGCCCGGGTTTGTCCACAGTATAAACAGAGACCTATAGTCATACTGTACGTCGTTGGAGGATAATGGTTTCAAGTTCACTTACATGGGTTCTGGGATGGATTCTGAAGGGCTTGGTGGTACTGACGGGCAGGGAGAGGAAACTATAGGAGAAGACACTGCATATGAGTGAGGAGACACAAAGGATTCTCAGGGGATTTCAAGGAGCCTGGAGAGGATACACAGAACGGAAGAGGAACACAGGGAAATCTCACAGGGTAAGTAAAAAGGTAAATAATTTTCAATAGAGCTTGGTCTTATTGGAGAATTAGGTTTTATGTAGCTCAGTGATTGAGTGCTGATTGAATCCAGGTGGAGGTGACAGGCGATCGTGTTAATTCTCTGGTGACTGAAATCCTTTAGAAATCATGCAGTTTTGCTTAGTGCTCAAGCAACATTTCTTGCTATCATAAATGTTGAAAACAGTTGTGCTGCTTAATATTTTTGTGTAACCTGTGACTATTTTTTATGAATTCTTGAAGAATATAAAGCTCATCATAAAAGCAGAATTTATTTAGGTAGAAATGTTTCAAAACAGTGGAAAAGTCTCCTTTGATCAATTCAATGTCTTTGCTGAAAAAAAAACAATAATACAAATTTATAAAAAATAAAAAAAATACAAAATACTGATGCCAAAATTTTTTTTAACTATAGTTTAACTATTCTCTAGTGGGCTTTTTACAATACTGTTATACAGTGAGATCTTTATGTTAAATGATTAGGCTAACTGTGTGAAGTTTCAGGTCACAAAATGTGTTATCTACCAGAAAGTTTCCATATGCAGAATCTTTCTGCTGCACTATTCCTTAGTAATCCCTCTGGAATTCATAGTAGTATACTGTATTATAATGTAACTTTTTAAAATAGTGATACACTAATAAAAACTAAATTAATCCGACAAACTTTTTTTTTTACTCTAAATCTAGTGTTTTCACAAATGGTATTGCTACACATTCAGCTCAAGTCTCCAGTTTTCATGGATAAAACCAAACTACGTCTGCCATGCTGACATATTCCTGTGGAGGGAGCTATTAATCACAGAGCCAGTTCTTGTATACTGTGATGCTTTTCTTCTTAAAGTGTAACCGATGTTTTGCATACTTAACCATTCAATCAATATGTTACCTAGAAACAACACCTTGCTGCAGCAACAATTAATTCATGGCTGTCTAGTTCAACATTTCAGTGTTGTGAATGTGACTTCCTTTTAGTGGTGAGGGGCAGCAAACGAAGCACTAAATTAAATAGTCTTGTCACACAAGCAGCCAACTTTAAAATGGTTTCTAGAGAGAATAATAAAAAAAGCCCAAATAACAATTTCTTTCCCATTTCCATCTGTCTTTACCATCACCTCTGATTGAAATTATGCATCCTTGCTAAATAATTAACTTTTGAATTGGAATGTGTCAAGGTTTCCATAAAAATATGTAATGTTTTCAACAATGATCAAAATAACAAATGTTTTTGAGCATGTTAAAAAGATTTCGGATGAATCATATGACAATGAAGACTGAAGCAATGGCTGCTGAAAATTCAGTCTTACCATCACAGGAATAGATAACTTATTTCAAATTTTATTCATAGAGAAAATGGTTATTTTGAATTGTAATAATATTTTACAATATTGCTGTTTTAGTCTATTTTCAATCAAATAAATGCATGTTTATTTGAAGAGCATAACAGATTGCGTATGTTTCATATGTAAGTAATATGATGTGATATGCGCTAAGATGAGATATCCCTTCTGTATCTCCCAATGCTCAAGCACATGACAGCACTTTTAGAACAATCTCTGCTTTACAGCATTTGTGTTGGTGGTTTGTTTTGCTCTGTTCTCTTGTGTATTTCCGTGTGAGTTTGAACAGCTGCGTTTCAGGTTTGTTTATTTTTCCTTGACAGGCCTGACTAAAAGAGGAACCGTTTTACTGAAATAGAGCCATTTGATGAGCATATGAAAAAAGGGGATTCTAGGTGCAAAATACCTTCTTGATTTAGTAGTGGGCATCAAAAAGGGGCAATATGCTGAAGACGATTAGCTACGCTTCACTACACAGTCACAAAAACACACACACAAGCTAAAAACAAGGTAAGCTGTACAAAGCAGTTGCTGCATATAGTTCATTTACTATAGGCTTTGAGAAAATGCTGGTCTTTTTTGTCCCCTTTTCAGACAACAATTTAGGGTTATTTTGTAAAACATTTTATGCAAGTCGGTGGATTTTGCCAAACATTCCTGTCATTTATCAGCAAAATAATTACGCCTTTTCTTCTCCAGCCAACACTTTGCTCTTATCATTTTTAAATATGCAAAGTTCTATCCTATTCCAAGCCTTGAAATCATTCCCCCTCTTGTCCAAACATTGGTCACGTAATCCACACCTTGTATTTCACGAGGCAATAGGCAGAGTGCATGTGCAGAGGATTAATTCCTGCTGCCAATCCAGAACACCCGGGGAGAATAGACCTTCACAACCTCGCCCTCACCTGAAGCTGGATATCATTATTATCCAGGATCAAGCCCGAGCATTAACCACCAGAAGGCATTTCTTGATTGAGTATTGACAATCCGCTGCTGCCTGCAACTTTTTTGGATTGACTTGTTGTTAGGTGACGCCTGTCAAGGGATCAGTTGAGCTGATGACAGGCGAGCACCTCTTTTTCAAATAAATAGAGGTCAAATAATTCCATAGGCATAAAGTCTAAATAACCCTGTTTAACTTATGGCTTTTTTTGTAATCGCAGGTGATTCTGTGAGACTTTAAGGATTAATTAAAACAAAAATTTATTTCAACTTATATTATGTTGTTGCAAATTTAGGATTTCATTCTCATTTTAAAAACAAAATGAGAAAGAATGTCTGAAGAATGTACTGGTTACTCTTTTCCAGAGGCTGAAGCTTTCAAGCCTGAAAATGGTTTGCATGCCTCTAAATAGATTTCTAGAGCACCGTTTTTACATTACTGCATGTCTCGCTGGTAGTTTCAAAGTGAAACATGTAATCAGTGGTGCAAAAAGCAGATTTAATACGTGACGCTGACACATTTTTGTTATGTTCATAGGCATGTATTGCTGCGTTTGTATTATGTGCTTCAGGTATGTATTGCGGTGGTTCATAATTAAAATATTCAAAGAGTGTGACTAAAAGTTAATACTCAAGGTAATAATATCCCCCACAACCAAACCTACAAGAAAAGTTAAACACTGCACAAAAAATAAAGGGAACACTAAAATAACACATCCTAGATCTGTTAATGAAATATTCTCTTTAAATACTTTGTTCTTTACATAGTTGAATGTGCTGACAACAAAAATCACACAAAAATGTTCAATGGAAATCAAATTCAATGGATATCTTGGTGTTCTCTGGCAAATGCCAAACGTCCTGTAAGCACAACCCCCACCTGTGGATCTCGGGCCCTCATACCACACTCATGGAGTTTGAGCAGACACATGCACATTTGTGACCTGCTGGAGGTCCTTTTGCAGGGCTCTGGCAATGCTCCTCCTGTTCCTACTTGCACAAAGGTGGAGGTAGCGGTCCTGCTGCTGGATTGTTGCCCTCCTACGGCCTCCTCCACATCTCCTGATGTACTGGCCTGTCTCCTGGTAGCGCCTGCATGCTCTGACAGACTACTCTGACTCTCACACTATGCTGACAGACACAGCAAACCTTCTTGCCACAGCTCACATTGATGTGCCATCATGGATGAGCTGCACTACCGGAGCCACTCGTGCTACCACTAGAGTGAAAGCACCGCCAGCTTTCAAAAGACCAAACATCAGCCAGAAAGCACAGGAACTGAGTAGTGATCTGTGGGCACCACTTGCAGAACCACTCCTTTATTGGGGGTGTCTTGCTAATTGCCTATTGTAGACCTGTTGTCTATTCCATTTGCACGACAGCATGTGAAATTGATTGTCAATCAGTGTTGCTTCCAAAGTGGGCACTTTGATTTCAAAGAAGTGTGATTGACTTGGAGTTGCATTGTGTTGTTTAAATGTTCCCTTTATTTTTTGAGCAGTGTATAAAAATGCATTTAGCTAATGCAGTTAGTTTAAACTTCCTTATGCAGATTTTAGCTTTTTTGTTGAACAGCAGTTGCAGTTGCTCCAGTACAAGTTGCAGTTGTACCGGAGCTCTTCATCACCCCACAACACCATATCGTGTAAGCTACCAAGCAAACTTACTGAGTTAGAAAAACAGTTTTCAAATGTTGCATCATGTAAAAATTGTTTTGAATTCATAACATAACATTCCTCAAGTAATTATGTGGAAATCTTGCTTTTATTAAACAAAACTGTGGACCTGCAAATCATATTTTGTGTGAAAAGCCATTTAAAAGCCATTTGCCTTTTATTGTTAATTTCAACTGGAAACTGCCCAATGAGCCCATATTGAAAATTAAAATCATTTGTCAGTCATAATCATCAAAATTAATATAAATAAACACTTGAAATATATCAGTCTGTGTGGAATGAATGTATACATTCTACAAGTTTTACTTCTTTAATGGAATTAGTTAAATAAATTTAACTGAAATAAACTTTTTGAAGATATTCTAATTATATGATCAGCACCTGTTTGTTTAATCAAAGATGTTAACATTTGTTGCTGTCCCTAAATTTCTAAAGAAATTACATCATATGGCTGAATGCTTTATATAAATACCATATTTAACATTTATAAAAACACATCCATGACCTTAATCGTTATGTTTTCCCTATCGGTTTGGCATTGTAAGCTGGAAGCATAAACTTATGTGCTATGAGACTTTAATGAGCTGAAGGACATCTGAGGGCAAATGCATTCAGCCTTTGTCAGCCCCCCTCCCTGGCTCCATTACAGGCTCATTTTGATGCGGCTATAGCATCTAGTGAATTACAATTGGTGTTTGGATGATTACATTGTTGGACAAAGATATGCTCATTGCCTGGTGATCCCAGCAGTAATCAATATCTTTATGCAGACCCTCTCCGACTCCTGCATGTAAAACATTCCCAGCACACCATCTCCCATCCACCCTAACACTCATTCCCTCAAAGACATCATGGCCCTGCGGCATCGACACAGCTGCCTGGAAATCTGTCTTGTTTAACCTACACAAAAGTGGTCTCAGTTTACCAAACTGTGTTCATGTTATAGGGGGGTCTGGGGCTAGTTCTCATATATTCGCTGTAGCAAAATGTGTAACCTGTTTTCTGGTTACATATTACATGTAGATACATATAAATAATTACAACAGGAAGCCTAATGTTATTGTACTCAGATGTTTTCGCCACTGTCACTGTAACGATCAGCTGGAGGTGCCTGCTCAGACCACTGGAGGGCACTCCAGATCCCAGGGAACTCTGTGAATGTTTTTCATGGTTTTCATGCCCGGACTCTTCTTCAATGAACTCATATCTCTGCTCAGCAATTACTATGGCTACTCATTTTTGTCTTCGCCCAGTCTTCTATTAGTAGGTGTATTTATACCCTGGATCTGTTGGTCTAGTTACGGATCATTACGCTAGTTTTGTTGTACGTGTCTAGTCAGTTACAGTTGTTTCCTGTCGATTGTATATTCCCTGTTCCCTGGACCTATTGTTACCGATCTCGCTCTCTCTCTGGATTATCGCCTTCGTCTCGCCCTATGGACTCTGTTTGCCGATGTTTTGACCCACGCCTGGTATTCTGACTATTCTAATGTTTCTGCCTACGCTACACCCCTCGGTCGATGATTGAACCTGCCAGTCTGACTGTCTTCAATTGCATACGAATGTCTCTTTGTTCCTGAATCATGACAGAATGATCTGTCTCTCAGGATCCAGCGATTGTTTTGCCTCATGTGAGTCCAGAGACTTCTCATTGCCTCGACTGTTAGGACTTGATCACCCCGAGTCTTTTACAGGTATGAACATGGCCATAATGACCTTTATTAATCTGTCTGCACTGTTATATGAACAGTGTACAGTGTTACCAAAGTTTTATCTAAATGTAAATACACTATAATGTAATGCAAGCTAATAATATAGTAAAACAAAAAAAGTATTTATAATGTATAAAAAAATATTGCAAGTGTTCCCCTGCTTAAAAAAACAACAAAAAAAAAACATCAAAAGCTGGTTAGGTATGTGTAACAAGGAGGGGAGGAGGCGTGGGGACTCATGTGCAAACTGTTTATTTAAAACTCACCGTTCAGACAAGCGGGGTCAATTACCAGTAAACATGAACATCGGAGGCTGGGACACAAGAATAATTCAAATCCGTAGCGGTAGTCAGGCAAACAACAGCAAAAGGGGTGAGTCGAAAGAGTCCGGGAAAAGGCGAGGTCAGAAGGATAAATCCAGAATAGGAAAACACAAGGAAACTAGGACAAACACAAACAATCAATGGTCCGCACATTTAACAGAGACAAACAGACTTATATACACATGGAAATATGGCTAGGGGTTGGAGGAATGACAACATACAAGGCAGGTGGAGACACAAGTTCATAATAAAAGTCCAGGTATAGCGGCAGAGACAAACACACAAAGAATGCACATGAAGCTGGAGTGCCATCCAGCAGATCCAGCAGATCTTACTGACACTACCAGCTGAACCGTTACAGTATGTTTTGAAGCAGGGACGCTGATTTAAGCTGGTCCTTTGCTGGTTTAAGCTGGCCATGATCTATAAGAAATAACTTAATATTGAATAACTTACATTTAATAAGCAATATGGCCAGTTCCTTACTCTCTTTTTTCTCCAAAAATGAAATAATTCCAAACAAAGCTGCAATGCAGTTTCCTTGCATATCCATACTTGCAATTGTTCCTAAATAATCAGTTCTTTCGAACGGGTCAATTATGACTAGGTTACTCATTCCTAAACAAGTCACCATCTACTGGAAACACGCAAAGTGATATAGACAATGTAACAATTTAAATTTATTATATATATAGTTAATTAAATTGATTGGCTTCTAAACAGAGCAGACAACAAAGAAAAAAAACGAAAACAAGACATTAATGTAACTAATATTGGAAGAGATTTAAATGTATTTAGAGCATAATTATAATGAGAAAACATGTTTAGCCACTGATCTCTTGGCAAAGATAAGTAATAGTCATCTGTAGTGCTTTTAGATTGCTCAGTCTCTTTTCCAGTGCTGAAAAGTTTTTGTTCTTTTGTTTGCTTAAAAGAAATACAATAAAATTGTATATATATAGGCTATACAGGTGCTGGTCAAATAACTAGAAAATCTTCAAAAAGTTTATTTATTTCAGTAATTCCATCCAAAAATTGAAACTTGTATAATGTATACATTCATTCTTCACAGACTGATATATTTCAAGTGTTTATTTCTTTTCATTTGATGATTATAACTGACAACTAATGAAAACCCCAAATTCAGTATCTCAAAATTTGAATATTTTGAATAGGTTCAGTATTGAAGACACCTGGTGCCACACTCTATTCAGCTAATTTACTCAGCTACAAATGCCTTTAAATGGTCTCTCAGTCTAGTTCTGTAGGCTATACAATCATTGGCGAAGACTGCTGATTTGACAGTTGTCCAAAGACGACCATTGACACCTTGCACAAGGAGGGCAAGACACAAAAGGTCATTGCAAAAGAGGCTGGGTGTTCACAGAGCTCTGTGTCCAACCACATTAATAGAGAGGTGAAGGGAAGAGAATTTTGAAACAAAACCCACCCGAAAAATGTGGGGGAGATTCACAAAGCGTGGACTGCAGCTGGAGTCAGTGCTTCAAGAACCAGTGAAAAGTTACCACAGTCAGTGATGGTTTGGGGTGCCACGTCATCTGCTGGTGTTGGTCCACTGTGTTTTCTGAGGTCCAAGGTCAACGCAGCTGTATACCAGGACGTTTTAGGGCACTTCATGCTTCCTGCTGCTGACCAGCTTTATGGAGATGCAGATTTAATTTTCCAACACGACTTGGCACCTGCACAGAGTGCCAAAGCTTCCAGTACCTGGTTTAAGGACCATGGTATCGCTTATCTTAGTAGCAGCAAACTCACCTGACCTTAACCCCATAGAAAATCTATGGGGTATTGTGAAAATGAAGATGCGATATGCCAGATCCAACAATGTAGAAGAGCTGAAGGCAGAGCAACCTGGGCTGTCATAACAACTGAGCAGTGCCACAGACTGATCGACTCCATGCCACGCCGCATTGCTGCAGTAATTCATGCAAAGGAGCCCCAACTAAGTATTGAGTGCTGTACATGCTCATACTTTTCATGTTCATACTTTTCAGTTGGCCAAGATTTCTAAAAATCCTTTCTTTGTATTGGTCTTCTAATTTAATTCTAAATTCTAATTCTAATTTTCTGAGATACTGAATTTGGGGTTTTCATTAGTTGTCCATCTTAATTCATTGGTGCAAGGGTAGTGCAGGTTTTATCTGCCCCAAACCCATGATGTATGAAGAATTGATTGAAGAGCATGGCTAAAGTTTGGTGAGGAAAGTACCAACAGAGCCATTTGATTCTGTGGATTCAGCAATCCAGAGATCATGCAGAAATGAAAACAGTGCCTTAGCTCATGGTGCCCATAGCAGTGTGCTGCATTAATCAGGAAATCAATAGCGCTGTCGATCTGCTGCTTTGAAAGCACAGTTGAAGACCTCAGTGGCACTAGACCAGAAAACTACCATCTCAATGCTAGAGCAGTCTGACATGGTCTTTAGCTTTTTACTTTATTTTCATTTATCTGTGATGTTGACTCAGATTTGTTCCACTAAATTTTCAGTTAGCCATATGATCCATTATATTAAGTTTGTCATGAAGATGGTAACTCTGAATGTGCATTGCAAAGTGAAATACAGAGCTCTCTACAAACAACAAACGAACAAACGTCCCTTTTGGGACGAGAAGCATCTGGTTGACCCATTATGAAAGGGACATGGTGATGGAGAAATATGAGATCTACTGTATGTCATACTGTATGTATTTGTATTCTCTTACAAAAGTTTTATGGTCCCCGGCCATTACCAAAACATTAGTGTTTCTCAGAGAAACATTTTTTTATGTATATATTATATTCATATCGCATTAGATTACTTGTGGGATGTTTTTCAGATGTGACAATAATCAACAATTGTTGACTGGCTTACGTGACAACACATCATGCAAATTTTCCACTTGAGTTGAATTTTTTCAGTTCCTGTCATTTACGTCTCCCTTTGCAAATTCACAACTTTTTTCTGTAATCTATTCAGGCACATAATTAAGCTTGCTTTTGTTGTGCACACATCATAAGCCTTTGCCTTGGTAAAACAATTTTATGGTAGGGTAGAGCAGGAGAAACATCCCCCCCACACTCTTTTTCACAAAATGGCGTTTTATAACGAATTTCAGGAGGAGCACGTACGAATGATCGCCAGCTGCTGCCAATCTCCTCATTACTAATTACCCTATCAGGACTCTTTTCTCTGCCTTAAATACCGCTCACTTCCTCTCACTGGCATCTTCGTTTTTGACATCCCACCGCCTTCCCCTCACTGCCTGCCAGAGCCAGGGCCAGACCGGAGGAGAAAGGTCTAGACAGGCCAGAGTTCTCCACCGGTTTTCTCCAATGGGTGTTTCCACCAGCGTTACCGTTCGGCTTACCATTCTGAGTCACCTGCTTAGCTCCAGGCTATTTCATTGTCCATTCTTCCGCCACTTCTGATAACTCACCACTTCCTCCCGGGGAGCACGCAGGGACCAGGCTGGACTCTGAGCATTACTCAACCCTCGCCTCCTAGGGGTAAAGCCCCTAGGACTCTGGGTCCGCCGGGCTCCCTGCCTGTTCCTCGGACAGTCCGCCAAATGAGCATGTTTATCGATTAATTTCGATAAGATCTAGTAAAATAACCATGTATAATAACCAAGCAATGTCAACATAAATGTTATAACTGTTTTAACTAACTTTACAAGAGTGATATAGAAATATTCACCATGAAGCTTACACCAGTGATGTGCTAGGGAGAAATCTAGCACATCACCTAGCACTTATTTCAGAGTAAGGTGATCTACTGTGATTATTTTTAGCTGTACTGTAGCTATGAGAAAAAATATGTTGCAAAGCTTGTTTTGTAGTTCATCAGAGTTTTCTATGATATGACGATAGTTAGGTCTGTAGATTGGGAGTGCATGTTAATGTAGCCTAACTATATTTTTACATTAAATAATATATATACATATATTATTTGTTGTTTAGAAAAAAGCTGAAAACATTTATTTGCATATATATGGGTTTATTATTTTCCATTTAAAAATATACCCAAAATAGCCATATGCATCTGCATGGGAGGAACACCTGGAACGGCTTCGGAGGGTGCTGTCCGAGCTCCGTTGGTGTCATCTAGCCATGAATGAAGCGAAGTACCTGGTTTTCACCGTTGGAAGAGGACTGATCAAGCCCCAGGAGAATAAGGTGAGGGTGGTCCTGGAGGCCCCAAGACCCTGCAACAAAACCCAGGTACGAGAATTCATGGGGTTGGTGGGGTATTACAGATGCCCCTATGCTTATTATCCCCAGGTTTTCCTCTATACCAGTAATGTCCCAGGGCCTGCAGTGGATGGCCCAGCACAAAGACACTAATGCCCAGGTCACAAGGTGGTTTCTCACGCTCCAGGACTTTCACTTCGATGTGAGCCACCGGGCAGGTTCCAGCAACACCAATGCCGACATGCTCTTTCAGTCCTGGGCAGCGTATTCAGGTCTGTCAGGGGTCACTCCCCTCCCACCCCCTATCTCCCCTCTTGTTTCTGCCTCCAGGACATCCCTTAGGGAGGGGGATTGTGGTGGGAATCCCGGGGATCAATCAGCGTCACCTGGCAACACACAACCTGCACCTGGAGCTACTAATCACGGAACAATTGGTCATGGCTAAGATTCCTATATAAGCTGACATCCCAGCACAGATGGACGAGAACTATCTCTGATGATGTGTGAACATACCTTGCTCTCTATCATTCTTCCTGCAGACTCGGCATGGCCAATTGGCTCCAATTTGCACGTTCCTGGAGCTCACTAAAGTCTTGCTCTGTCATGTCGTTCTTCGCCAGGCCACAACACCATATCACCTGGCAGCCCAATCCTGGTTGCCCACTGAAGCTAAGCAGGGTTGAGCCTGGTCAGTACCTGGATGGATGGGAGACCTCCTGGCAAAACTAGGTTGCTGTTGGTAGAGATGTTAGAGAGACCAGCAGGGGGTGCTTACCTTGTGGTCTGAATGGGTCCTAATTCCCCAGTATAGTGACAGGGACACTATACTGTCAAAGGAGTACCATCTTTCGGATGGTACTCCTAGTAGACATACTGTGTATATACTGTGTATAACTCAAATCATTCCTTACCATTACTGCAACAGTTCAGCCCAACTGCTTAAAGGAGTACACATCAGTATCCCCAACATCCGTGCTGAACTCACTTGTGCATGAATGGGATCAACTCCAACTGGCCATGTTAATGTCTAGTGGAAAACCTTGAGAGAAGAGAGGAAGCTGTTGTAAGATCAGCTCCCAGTTAATATCCATGATGTTGAAATTGTCTTAAATGCTCAACAAACACATATGGGTATAGTGTTTGGGTGTCTGCATACCTGGCCAGTTGGGATAATTGTGTATAGAGTGACCAGTATTTGAACCTACCTGATGTGCACAGATGGTAGAAAATAAGGAATTCCCTGTATAGTTACCACAGACCTTAGTATTGTAAAAATAATTTAGGAAAAGAAATAAAGCCTGCTTTTCTGAAAGAAGAGGGTGTAGCTTTTATCCACCAGGGTCCCCCTGACATACCACGCCTCATTGGTGTTGCACTCCTATGTGTACTTCAAACGCTTCAGCCATCATATTCTGAGCTTGATCTGTCTGTTTGAAGATCCTCTTTATGGTCAAAGTCCTGTGTGTCCTTTGTTATTGTCAGTCAGATGGATCGCAGCTGCATAAGCTGCAGCTAAAACAAAAGGCACAAACAACAAACAGGCAAAAACACACCAGCAGATTCAGTGCAGTACTGTATAAGTGACCCTGAGAGCTGCAATAAAGGCATCTGCAAACAGAATTAGGGGACTAATAAGGGTTAATGACAAAACTACTTAAATTAGTTATAATGTTACAACCAGGATTAATTGGTAATGCAATTCCATGTATATATATTAAAGTAAAAAAAAATAATTGTAGTGTGCTTTCCACTTTTAAAGCCAAGTTAAACAGGACTGAAAAATGTTAGAAGAATCCTTTTGACATTTTCAAAATTGACATCCTGTGGAATATTTCATAATCTAAAATAAAAAAAATTAAAATATCTGACCTCTAAAAAACATTTCTACTTAATGCTCTCTGCCTGTTCACACAGAAACCTGACATCTACAGTTACATACATCTGCATATATATATCTATATATATATATATGTGAGAGCTGGTTGATTATATCGAATCCATCAAAGTGCTTATCAGGGTCTCCCTGCTGTGAGCAGCTGCTTAATTATCAAGGAGAATCTTGTTGTAGATGCAAATGGGGCCTTTTGAACTAGAGCATCATGTTCACTGTCAGTCACTAAACTCATAAACCCCTAAAATTTTCAGGTCTTGTGACAAATTCAAAATGTATTGTGTTTGTATCATTGTACACTATTTCTGTTAACTAAGCATTATTATTGTAATAAATAAATAAATAGCCTGTTGTTAACACAGTAAAACTGGCAACTGTGGTAAAATAAATAGAATTATGTCAGCAGATCCACAACTGCACTGCTGCTAGACTTGTTTTATACTACTAAATGACAACGATCATAACACAAATTAATAACATAACAAACAATAACATAAATTAATGGTCCATATTGAATTGATTTATCACAAACAGATTTTCCACAAGCTGAGGTAAATATTTTTCTATAGAAGGACAGTGTCATACAAATTAAAATTAAAATGGTGTTACTAAAACTGACATTAATAATGCTATATATTTATATATATATATAATTTTAACAACATACAATAAAATGTAAATAATTCATAAGAAAAAAGCTTTTATTCGCAGGCATGGTCATAAACGTCTCAGTTACGTATGTAATGGAGAACAGAGACGTCACGTCGATGACCGACGAATAGGAATCTCGCTTCGAGATAACCAATCTACTTTGCGTGTATGAAAAGATGGCAATGAAATGAGCGAATACGGATCCCTACCAAAACGCCATGGAATCTGGCCCTTTCAGCATCGTGTGGAAGTCTCCCAAGCCCCCAGTGTTTGGCCTCTTGGCTGGGACTACAAGATACCGGTTGATTGAAACCCTCACGGACGACAGGACTGGTGGGGAAACACGGCTCTAGCTCTTAACCGTTGAGTTCCTACATGGGGTCCTCAAGGGGTACCACACATTATGGCTAGCGGTTCTAGCGGCTCTCACAGGATGCTATATAATCTAGCGAACGTGTTAGGGTTTGCCCAGCCCGCAGCTCTACAAATATCTGCCAGCGAGGCGCCACGTGCCAACGCCCAGGACGATGCCACACTTCTTGTTGAGGGGGCTTGTACACTGAGCCGTACACACCTCTGCACTAAAGCATACACACACGTACACTTCTTGTTGAATGGGCTCATACACTGAGGAGGCAGGGCACACTGTGCTTGGTAGGCCAGGGTGATGGCATCCACTATCCAGTGGGCCATCCTCTGCTTGGTGGGCCATCCTCTGTCGTGAAGCCAGTGATGAAGCAGTCTCATATGGAGCAACCCCAACGGTGTAATTGCTGCAGCTGCTGCCATATGCCCCCTGAGCCTCTGAAAGAACTTCAGTGGGCCCGCCGTCCTGCCTTTGAACATATTCAAGCAGTCCAGCACCGACTGAGCACGTTCCTGCGTGAAGCGTGCTGTCTGTTCGACCAAATCCAACTCCATCCCGAGAAAAGAGATCCTCTGCACCGGACAGAGTTTGCTCTTCTCCCGTTTGACCAGAAGCCCCAACAGGCTGAGGTGTCGTAACACCATGTCAATGTGTTCGACTCTGTGCTACGATAAGCCAGTTGTCTAGGTAGTTGAGGATGCAAACCCCTTGCTCCTTGGTGTCAGGACGGTCTCCAATAATTTTGTAAACATGCGGGGCGACAGGGAGAGCCTGAAGGGTAGGACGCTGTACTGATATGCTTGGCCTTCTAAAGGCGAACCTCAGGAACGGCCTGTTTTGCGGAAGGATCGAAACATGAAAGAACACGTCCTTAATAATAACATATAAAAGCCACAAAAAGTATGTCACACTGCAGCAAGTCAATAAACTGTGGTGGTGCTAAGAATAATTTCATATTAATTCAGTTCAGCAGCTATGGGTTAAACACTGGCTCACTAAAGCTGTGATGCCCTACTGTGCCCTGGCTATAGTGACTCACAGGATGGATGGGATGATTAAACCACTCAGTGGAAACCTTAACAAAACACATTAGAAACACTATGAGCAGCAAAAATAGAGAAATTCTCCTAACCTAGCTTAAATTCTGAAATTAGAGACTGTTCTGTTTTTGTTTCTTTTTTAAAGCACCTTATTCTCCTTATTCTATGTTTATTATAAAGCAAAGATAATCATGAAGCAGTTGAAAAGAAAAAGTGCAATGCAGAGACATATGATGTGGGACTGTGCAGAGATCAGCGTGTGTTGTCTTTGAGGGCTAAAGTTTGCAAAGTTGGGAAAATCCATATTCATGGAGGTTTTCCAAGGCACAAGGGCAGGAGGTTGTCAGCTAGACTGGACTATAGAAAACACTGAGTATGCAGCATGATTTAAGCAAAGACCCTACTGAATAACCCTTATTAATAACTTCAGGCCTTGCATTTGAATGTGAATGTCATATAGTTTCATACACAAAGCTACACTGCAAGTATCATTTTTGTGTTATGTTGGCTTTCTTTTTGTTTGTACTGTGATTTAGAATATACAAAGGGTTGCAGAAAAACATACTTTAATCAAAAAAGTCTATGCAAACGAGAAAAACATTATGAGCTGTAACAAGCAAAAGCATATTCTTGTAACGCCCGGTGTATATGGACAAGGATACGTGGATATAAATACACAAAAGTCTTTTAATTATAAATCAAAACGTGGAGAAGTATCCAATGATCAGAAGAAACACGTAAGGTAAAGCATCCAGTGTAACATTAACATTGACTGACAAACTAGAACTCAAAAGACAGGGGAAAACGAAACCAAAACAGGAAGGCATGAAAATGAAACTAAACCAAAAATACAAAAACACAGAAAATAAACAGAGCTAAACAGACATAGAACGTTACAATATTAGGAATATCCCTATCAAATTTAAAACTGAACCTATGCTCTTGAGCCAGGTGATTTCAAATGATTTAGCTTGATTTTATTAACTCAGCGTGTCAAAAGTAAATTTACTTGATGGAAAGCAATTACTATGGCTAACAGACAGGACGAGGCAATTCGAAGGTTCTAATTTCATAAGATTTCAGATAAATAATCATGACATGAGGAGAATAGTGTTACTGTAAAAGACCTAGAAATGAATATGACATAAAATGGCTGAACGTTTATAAAAATGCCAAAGGTGTTTAGGGTTTTGAAAGCAAAAAAGGCAGAAAAGAGCAAAAAAGACATTTTATGAAATGTTATTACAGTTTTGTTACATTTAAAATCACTGATGTATATTTCAATATATTATAAATATAGTCTTCAGTATTACACAAGCCTTCAGAAATCATTATAATTTGATTAGGTGCTCAAGAAATGTTTCTTATTACAAATGTACAAAAAAAACCAGCTGCTGTATATATATATATATATATATATTGATCAATAAATAATATTTGGTGAAATATTTAATGTCTGAACATCACAGTATACAATTCAATACAATTTACTAAACCACCCATTTAAAAAAAGACAGAAAACAGTTAGAAATAAGGTTAGCTGTGAATTAAAGACATTGATCAATACTCACTTATGAAATGAAATACCACATGCTTCATATAGCCAACTATAGTCTGTGATAGAAGTATATTGCATATATTGCCTACAAAAATACATAGAAGTCTTCCAGCTTGTCAGTCAAAACAGAGACATTGTGTCTAACACATAAGTAAATACAATCATGATGCAAGCCAGTGGCATGGCAATATAGTGGTTTGCTCTGGGCATTTCTAAAATAAAACTGGCAGAATTGTGGTGCAAGAGTGATCTCTAATCCTTCAATTCATAAGGAAAACAGAAATCGAGGTGAAGAGTCTTGTCAAAGAGAAGGATGCTGCATGGAATGTTAAAAGGGTGGAAACTAGCGACAGCAATGGGAGACGGAGGATAGTATAATGTCACATGTTCTGTTTTCTGTCTGTCAAGTCTTGAAAATCCATTCGGGCTATGTTTGTTTGTGGATGTGTGTGTTTTTGTTTTCTTTCTTCAGTTTTTACCTTCCCGGGAAATATGCTACTTAACCGCATTGTGATAAGAATACAAATTAGTATCTACTTTACGAATTGTACTATGTACAAATTGCTATGAAGGATTTTTTTATTATTAATTTGCAGGATAATTTTTAGATAAGTCTTTGTCTCTTCCTTAGCTATGGTCATTACAATATTTTTAATTCACTATAAATTAGAAAAAGGGCTAGGTAGTTGTAATAGTTATATGTAAAATATATAGCTGCTCCCAGAGTAACCATTATTGAATTATTGCAGACATAAGCCTCCAGCATCTCTTCAGTAACGACAAACAGCTAAAGAACGTTCACAATAATGAGGCGAGGATAAAGGAAACCAGTGTTGATCAGGGCAGACTTCATTTCAGTAAAAATATAGCTTGGTTATAGATGGTTAGCCTTGAGTCAGGCTTTATTAGACAGAAGAATAATCATTGTTGGTATATGGGAGCTTTCCTACATAATTAGTTTATTAATATAATCAGCCTGCAGCTTTTCAGCCAGCTGCATGCAGCTTAGATTAGGATTGTTGGAGAAGGAAAAAAAGAGGAAAGGAAGGAAAACTTAATTATATTCATTAATAATTCTCATATATATTTTAAATGAGAAAGCAAAGTAAATTAAATGAACAGGCCAGACATAAGCAGACCAAAATACAAAAATGTATGAAGATGCTCCAGGATATTTTATAAGAAAGAAAGAGGATGGGAAATGCTACTCTAAACATGAATAAACTGTGTATTTTTTGGTTTATGTTGTCTTATGCTGTCTCAGAGGTATAGTGACACCTAGTGGTGTGGATGCAGCATCACACAAAAACAAACCAATTATAGAAATTGTCCTTTTACAATTTAGTTTAGTTAACAAGTCAAAAAGTGTCCTGTAAAAAGTAGATTACCGTAGTATTTTCTTTCGACATATCTCATAATATCTCTTTTTGGAAGAAAAAAAAAAAAGTTTGATGAGATGATGGTGGTACATTGTTACTGGTAACAAAAAATATGTAAGAACACCAGAAACAGCCAATTAGTGGGTTTAATGTTCTCTATATCAGAACAGCCTTCTCCCATTATAGAATAGAATAGCTTTTTATTGTCATTGCACACATGTACAACCTTTTTTTTTTTTTACTCTTACACTGAGGTACACTGTCACAGACATGCCAGGCTCCACCCTCAGTCAATCACAATGATCACTATCCCCGGAGCACTGAGCACCATCACCTGACACCACCACCTGACACTCCTTACCCCTCCAATCAGCACCACTATAAAGCCATACATCACACACCAGCCACTGTCTGAACTCGCTTTTACGAAGTGGACTAACTCTGGTCATGCTTGAAGTCAATATATCCTATTGCTATACTTACCTCTGTGCTTACCTCCTAGTGTTCCTCAGTCCCTGTGTTCCTCCCAGACTCCCGGAATTCTCTCTGTGGCTCTCTTCATTCCTGGAAACCAAGTCTATGTGGTGTGTGGCCTTCCTTGTCTCTGCGTCTCCCTCATCTCGGTGTTCCTCCAATGACCTGGTGCTCCTGCAAAGAAGGGATATCATCATCACACAGTATCCATTCAAGTCGAACTGTCTATAATTGCCATACTCACCTGTTGCCATAGATCTTCTCTATGAACTTAATCAGCTGCTGTTGTAAATAAACACTCTCTGTTCAACTCTCTGGGACCGTTTGTCTCCCGTCTGCTTCTTGACATATATATATATATATATATATTTTGTATTAGGCATTTCCATTATTCCTTTCTGATACAATAATTCAAAATGTGCATTAAAACGATAGAATGATGGAAACATAGCTAATGAGATACTAAGGGCCCGGTTTACTAAACTCCCATCTATTCCATAATTACCAAGCTAGATTAGTGCAGGCTTGTAAACAAGCAGAGCTAATGATAATAAATTGCGGGTAATCTACTAACAACACAGGCACAAAACAATCAACCTATTGGTAAGCCCCTCCCCTCAAATGCAGATGAACCAATTGCATTTGAATATCAGTGGTATGAATTCTGTAATTAAGATGTCTTTAGGCTTCTACACCACAGACAAAAAAAAAAAACACTGGAAGATCCAAATCTTTCACTTGTAACACAGATTCCAGGTTTCCTGAGAGAATAGGCGATATAGTTTATTTAATCCCTGCTAAAAAAAAATGCATAGCCTGTATATATATTTTGAAGCTGGGATGCTAGTCTAAGATGGTTTATACTAGTCCCTTGCTGATTTATATGCTGATCATGTGCTGGCAAAGGCATAAACCAGCATGTGCTGTTTTTTTCAGCAGGGATTCTTTTCCTAAACCCAAACAACCCAAATGTTCATTATCTGGTTGTCATACTCTCATTAAGTTACAATTTCCATCTGCTCAATCAGAAAGTTAATGTCATCTTGTCCTTCACCAAGGTATCTCTGGCTAAAACCTAATCTAACGTTAGAGTTAGTGAGTTCATGCTTATGCACAAAACTAAATAGTTAACTGTTCTGAAGGCAGGTAGGTCAAAACATAAATAAAGGTTTGCATTACAGTGCCTCTCCATTTTAAACTAAATCTTCCACATTGGTACATGAACAGTAAGGCATTGTAAGACATTTAGCTCTGTTTGTTTGTCCGAGTTAGCTACAGTAACTAATGCAAAAGAAGGACTTTTCGTTTTTTTGACAATTAATTTGTATGTAAGAGGCATTTGCATTTTTTAAAAGATTTTTAGGTTCATATGAAACCGCGTGCGCAATAAGGTCAGCCATAAAAATAACTGTTTCACTAAGTAAGTGCTTTACTGTTATTAGATCTGGCCATAACTTTTAAACATCAGCTATATGCAGACATCCAGATTAGGAAAGAAGAGAAATTAATTTAAATTTAAAAAGGGACCAACAAGCAAAAGCACTGAACATAACCATGTACATATTACACTGTGATTCTCACTGTGATTTTGGCTTAGAGAGAACCGGCTTCATTCAATCACTGACAAAAGCACCAGAATGAGAAACAAGGCACGTCCGGCAGATCACAGGAGTCAGTGGAATCAAAGAGGTAAAAATCTGAACCGCTTAAGTCTGTGATGGTGAGGGCAGATAAAAGTCACTTTCATCAGGGCCAATTAAAAAAATAGAGGGCCACTGTTCTGGGACCCTCTTAACTTAATGGAGTATTTTCATACACCTAATGTTTGTGTGTTCAAAGGTTCTGCCTCACAACACCATCTCAGCTTTTAGAGAAAATCTATAGAGGCAACAATAAAAACAATCCAATCTACATCCAAAAGGTCAACCTTGTGCATTTTTTTTAAAGCTGAAGCACCTTATACCTTTTTAAATTTAAATGAATAATTTGGTACAGTACAATGCACTTATTTTTTACATACTGTACATGCTTTTACTTTGTACCTATATTTTTTAAAATACCTATATGAAATTACATCTGTAATAACATTTATAATTACACCGTTGACTCAAACCTGTCCCTCAACCTTACTCGTGTCCAGCAGCAAAAAGTGTTTTTCAATACAATATGAACACAGTAAGTACATTGATGTTATTTTATGAAGTACATAACAGTTAATGCTACCTAATATATAGTGTGACCCAGTGTCTTTATCTTCCTCTGCTGTATTTTTTTTTTATATTAAAAAGGCCAGTAGTGAAATAAAATAAAATTCCAACAAAAAAGCAACTAAAAACTTAAGCTGCATAATTGTTTTATGCAAAATAAATAAATATAAACATTTAATAATAATATAACAAATAATAATATTAAACTAAAAACAGTTACATATTAAAGTTAAACAGCGTGCTGTTAAAATAGTTGTTTTCTTACTGTTTCTCAGCAAGCCAATTCAAGAAAAAAAAAATCTAATTTTTTATTCATTTAAAAAATGAATGACTGTCCGGCCTAACAAAAATATAATAAAAGATTAATGAACCAGTCAGTAAGTTGTTAAACAATTTTTCTGTAGTCATATCTCACATAGGTCACAGGACTACCACAAGGGCCCGTTAAAAAAAATTATCAAATGTGTATTAAGTCCTTGTTTTTAAGTGATGATTTTTGCAGACTTGTCAAAGTTTATTATGCTCAGCACACAAAGGTTTATTGGACCTGGATTTCCTATTATCCCTGCTTTTCCTGTGTGAGTGGAGCTATAAGGAGTCCACACATGAGTGAGTGGGATAAGGCAGTGAGCGAGCGCAGTGAAGGTGAGGGTGAAAAGGTATGCGTGGCAGCTCTCAGGCAGATGGAGAAGCTGCACTTCCACACGGTGGGATGAGCCTCAGGCATTTCTCTCTCTCCGCTGTTCCCCTGAGACATCCTCCTCCAACCTCACACTCACTCAGTCTGCCTAATCCAGCCCTGACAGGATGAGGCCAGCACACACTCACATCCACCTATGGTCAGACAAATACACACAGACACTTGACCATCCCTCATTAACACGATTAAAACATCTCAATTTTTCACACATACACTAACAGAATCTAAAGATTAATGCTTAAGATGCTTGCAAATAATATTGTAAACAAATGAATTGTCCCTACATTTTAATTTATTTACATAACAGCAAGTTTAGGTTACAATTTATTTTAAGGACAAATACTTGTTTTTTAACTAACCACTAACTACTTGACTCAATAAAAAATAATTAAATATAAATAAAAACTTGCTGTTTATTAATAGTTAAAAAGTAGTTGCTAAGTTTAGTTGTTAAGGATTATGGATGTAGAATATGATCATGCAAAATACAATATGTGCTTTATAAGTACTAATAATCAGACAATATATTATTAACAGGTATGCTAATAAACAACTAATTAATACTGAGGGCTGGTCCACATACTAAAGTGTTACCCAAGTTCATTATTAAACATCAATGTTGATTTTGTATTTTAAGTTGGAGTGTTAATATCCTTTAAATTATTATATTATATTATTATTTTAATCATTATTAATTATTTTTATAATCATTAAATTATTATTATTATATTAATCTAAAATGTAATTGATCATGCTCATAAAGATGGAGAAGGATACACATATTTATCAAAGCATTTTCAAATGTCAAGAACTTGAATGAAGTTTGCTAAGGACAACCTTGGGAAAAGTGATGCATACTGGAAACGTGTCCTTTGGTCAGATGAGGCAAAACTAGAGCTTTTTGGCCGTAGAGATGTTGCCTATGTTTGGAGAAAGAAGGGAGAGGCATTCAACCCCAAGAACACTGGTCCCACAGTGAAACATGGTGGTGGGAGTATAATGCTGTGGGGATGTTTGCGTTTGGTACTGGGAATCTCCTCAGGGTTGAAGGAAACATGAAAATGGAAGATTATAAGAAGATTTTGGAAGACAACCTTAGACAGTCTGCAAGAAAACTTGGTTTGAATCGACATTTTGTCTTCCAGCATGATAACGACGATTTGGCGAAGAAATACCTCCAAATGAGCAAAATGAGTGTACTTGTAATTGGTTGGTTGTGTGTGCCATGTTCCGATTGATTCCCTAGTTCCTTTTCAGGAACGCTATGGGAACGCCTCCAGCATGACCATGCTCTGAATCTGCTGTGTAATCAGTCCAAACGAGACAAACGAGTCCTGGTCTATGATGTCATAGACCAGGATAAAAGGCATGTGCAAACACACCGCTCTAGCCTTCATTCATTCAGTGCACTCTCTGTGTGTCAGTCGCTGCTTTCTTTGATCGCTTTAAAAAGTAAACTGTTGAAAGCTTTTACAAAAAAATAAAAATAAAGTCTACTGAAAGTCAGTTCAGAAAGTGTGCGAGTCCATGTGGCAGATTTTTTACACCACGGGATTCACATGCTCTCTGTGTGGCATGTATGGGAGAAGAGCATGCGGTGGCCGCTCTTGAGGGAGGAGTTTGCCCACACTGCATGCACCTCTCCCTGGCTACACTGCCCCGTGGTGCAGGTCCGGACCGGCGGACCGGCGCCTGCATTCATGGGGATAACAGTTAGATCTTATGGAGGGAAAGGAGACGGGCAATACCCTATCACACCAAGGTGTGTCGGTCCTGGAAAAATCCCTGCACATTTATACATTAAAATATTATTTATTATTCAGTAATCATTCTGATTATTACGGGAATGTGGCAGGCTTAACGGAGAAGGGTTACAAGAGGATGCCCCCAGTCGAACAGACGCTTGGGAGCCATCTGTCGACGACGGAGACATCCTCACTGAAAGCTCCATCGTTACCCACCAAGCCAGTGTCAGTGTCAGTTCAGCGCTGGTGGGGAAGAGGTATGCCTCAGCAGGGCAGGCTGGTGCATGTCTGCACACCCTTGCGGTGTTACAGGCATACCAGGCTGACCTGCTGAGAGAGCTCAGCGAGTGCGACCAGGTAGATGCTGAAGATATTTTGGAATTAGGGAGGACAGCTGATTTATCTCTGATTTATCTATCAGAGCCATAAGAGAGACCGCTCGAGCTATCAGTCACTCTATGGCTTCGTCGGTGGCGGCTGAGAGACACCTCTGGCTCACCCTGTCTGATGTCAGATCGCAGGACAGGGTGTGCCTGATGGATGCTCCGCTGGTAGTTAGTTAATACAGTCATCGAAAGGCACGCAAACAGTCGGCGGAATTTCAATCTGTCCACCCACGGTGCTTGCTGGCTCAAAGGACTGCTGGCCAAAAACTACAGGCCCTTAAAACTACTTCCGCCTACCGAAGTAATCAAAAACAGAGCGTGGCTGCTCGTGCACCCCTGCGAGACCGGGGTGCAGGAGATAAGCGGCGCCCAGGCGCTGGAGTTTCGGCACCTAGGAGAGACTTGAGAGAAGTTCTCCAGGCTCGGAAGTCTCACAGCGCAAAGAAGTCCTGATAAATGGAGGACATCAGGTAAAAAACCTAGAATTTCTGAATTCAGGTCCGGTTCTAGGGACTTGTACAAGCTGGCGCACCAGATCCTCTTGTGGTCCCAGGGCAGAAACCTCTCGCTGCGGGCAGTCTACATCCCTGGGCAGCTAAATGTTAGAGCAGACAGCCTGTCGATACAGGGGTTTAAATCCGGGGAATGGAGACTGCACCTTCACAACTCAGGAGAATGTGCAATGTCCCTTCTGGTTCTTTCTAGCTCCTCCAGCTCCTCTGGGGCTGGACGCTATGGTACAGACTTGGCCGAGGCTTCGTCTGTACGCTTTTCCCGCGATCGCTCTTCGAGGAAACTTTACGCTTTGAGGTGGAAATTTTCACCTCATGGTGTACTAGTCAGCAGCAGGACCCAGTTAACTGCCCGATTGGTACAGTTCTTGAGTTTCGACAGGCTAGATTAGCTATGAGTCTATCCCATTCCACCCTGAAGGTGTATGTGGCGGCTATCTCAGCCTTCCACTCCCCTCTGGATGGTCATTCAGTGGGTAGGGACCCTTTGGTAATTCGTTTCCTCCGTGGTGCACTTAGGCAGAGGCTTTTGGCTCGGTCCCGAGTTCCTACGTGGGATTTGGCAGTGGTACTCGACTCTTTCTGTCAAGCTCCTTTTGAGCTGTTGGGCCGTGTCTCTCGAGTGGGATATGTCCCTAAGGTCCCTTTCGTTCCACCACAACCGATCGTGCTTCAGGCTTTCTGCCCTCCTCCCTTTCGAGAGGCAGACCAGGAAAGACTGCACTGCGAGCACTGGACACTTACATTCACAGCAGTACGCAGTGGAGAAGGTCGGACCAGCCCTTGGTCTGCTTCAGCCCTCCTCGCAGACAGACTCTGAGCAGGTGGATCGTGGATGCCATTTCTTCATCTTATATGTCTGCTGATCTCCCCTCGTTGATGGGAGTCAGAGCTCATTCAACTAGGAGTGTGGCGGCTTCTAAAGCCTTCTTAGTAGGTGTCTCGGTTCTGGACATCTGCCAAGCAGCAGGTTGGTCCTCTCCATTGACCTTTGTTCTACGGGCTTGACCTTCCCGCTACCCCAGACTCAGTTGTTTTTCTGCCTTAGTTGTGCAGCTCCACACTAGGCAGGGATGTGTGGGTCTGGAGGCATGGGTATTGCGTTCCCATAGCGTTTCGACCCAGTGTTGAGATCCTGAAAAGGAACGTCTCAGGGTTATGAAGATAATCCCAGTTCCTTGAAGGAACGAGACACTGCGTCCCTTAGCCACACCTACCGCATCCCTACCAGCGCTTGCTTCATTCATGAGGCTAGTGCGGTGTGTTTGCACATGCCTTTTATCCTGGTCGATGACATCACCCGTGGGTGTTGTCTCATTTGGACTGATTACACAGCAGCTTCATAGCGTGGTCACGCTGGAGGCGTTCCCATAGCACTTCGACGCAGTGTCTCGTTCCTTCAAGGAACTGGGGTTATCTTCATAACCCTGAGACGTTTCAGGTTTCTTGTTCTCTTTTGTTGGTTCTGTCTTGCATTCCCCTCTGTCTAGCTTAAAAGAAGCCCTCACCCTCTCTCTTATGCTGATTATTGTTTAGCCTATTCCTTGTTTGCTAGTTCCTTGTTTTCCTTGTTTCATTGTGTTTTGACCTTGGACTGTTTTCTAGCTTGTGTTTTGCAGCCTGCCCTGAGCCTTGCTTTGTTATCAGATATACTCTTTTACCTTCGCCCGGATTGTTCTGTTTTGCTGGTTTTTGGCCCTGCCTGCGGACTACGTTTTTGGAATAAAGATCTTGCACTTGGATCCCCACTCGACCCACGGTCCCTTCGTTGCTTCATAACTTGACTTGCCTGCACAAAGCCCAGATCCGAATCCAATAGAAAATCTGTGGGGCACACTAAAGTTCAACAAATCTGGAGGACCTTGAGAGATTTGCTAAGGAAGAATGGATTGTAATTTCTCAGGAGACATGCTTGAAACTTGTTTAGAACTACAGCAAACGTTATCAAGCAAAAGGGATACACTATTGACTATTAACATCAGAGGGCTAATAATTTTGATCAGTAGACTTTTTATAAATTCTTTGTTGTACATTTATTTCTATTTGTATAACAAAATATTTTTTAATACAAACAAATTATTATGTTTAAAAATGCTGTGTTTATAAAATTGTCTTTCTGTTAAACAAAAACTTCGGAAATATTCAAAAATAAAATTCACAGGGTTTTGTCTTCAACTGTATATATATATATATATATATATATATATATACATATTGTAGCATTTGAACCAATCAGGCGCCAATTATTTGTTACTCATTAATAAATAACAAATACTCTGTAATACCGCTTTACCCAGCCCAAAGGGTAACTCAAAGTGCAACTATGAGGGTCTGTGGACCTTACCCTCGAAAGGAAGCAGGCCTCTGATTCCATGGCAACCGACTGATAACACTGGTTTATTGCTTGAAGCAACGTGAACGAAGCAACTCTGACTAGTTCTCCCTTTTAAAAATACAATGGGGTTTTCCCTAAACGAATTAAAAGGAAAACTTTCTTTGAGTGAACACATATCATTCAGGTCATTGTGTATATTGTTATTGTGCTTGTATATCGTCTTGTGTAGGGTATACTGTTTTATGCATGTTTATGACAGATCACTAGCTAATATCACCTCATAATATTAGCACATTTCGTGTTTGGTATCTAAGGACTCATCTTCAGACAATCTAATTATATGTTATCTGTTGATATCTTTGCAAAATTCAGTGTTTTAAGAATCTCTTCTAATTTGTATATCAACCTCCAATCCAGTGCATATGCAAAATAACCATGCTTAAACTCTTTGACCCACATAGGTGTGACCTCAACATGTTTCAAAAGGCCCCATGGTAGTAACCTGCATAGCTTTTTACTTTTTCTGGATGCTGGACCATCACTATCTATCTCGTCTCCTGGCTAAGCCCCTGGGACCGATGCTACCACATCAGGTGGGCCTAGATGCAGTGCAGTCTTTGAGACACTAAGATGAGGATTTGGCTCCACGGCAACACCCACTTTTGAGCCAGTCCTTTGCTGTCTTGATTTTACATTTACCCAAAATCCACGTATTTCTCTCCCAGCTCTTCTTTCGTCTACCAATCATCAGAGTCAGGAAATCTTTTGGAATTCATCACTCTTCAAACCAGGAAGAACGTGATTGCCAATCCAAAACCATCAGGACTTCGAGTTTGCATCGGACCCTCACCAACGAGGCAATGCATGTATCTTACATATAACTAAATGAAACCGAGGCTTGAACGGCACTGATGGTTTTACAGGTGGTCTTTCCATAACGGTAATGGTTTACCCTTAAGCTTTGTTTGCACTTTCCCCTTGTGTATTTATACTTGTGTGTTCAGTTATGGCAGTTAACATAGAGTAAATAAAACGTTTTCACAAATTAAATGAGTTTCTCATTCTGCCTTGCAAATTAATGTCCCTTTATGATTTCAACGCTTTCTACATGCTCTAATGCAGTGATACTGTAAGAAGGTATTTTTCTGTGGCTCCGAAAATGTTTTAGTTTATATGAACTTACACTATATATATATCAAGGTTATCATTGTTAACTACAATTAAAGCTAAAACGATAATAGTAATAATGATAATAATAATAAAAACATTACTTAAGATAAAATAAATATTAACTGAAATGTAATATGACGTTTATAATTTTCATTGAGTTTAAGCTGAGGTACTAAAATTACTAAATATAAATAAACTGAGAACTATATAGACTTTATATATTATATAGAACTATATATATATATATATATAAAACTGATGTGAATGATTAAAGTATTATTCATTTTGAATTGGTATCTTACGTTAAATTTGTTAATCCTAAAAATGCAATCCTTTTTTTTCTTTCCAATGTTACTCCTGGTATAAAACTGGGAAACCACAATGTTAGGTAATCTCATTAAAATTGTAATAGTGTTTGGATATATAGTGATAATCATTCATTTTAATTAGCTGTTCCATTTCTTTAGCCATATATTGCTTTGTAAGGCTCATTGCTCTTTTGTAGATGCCAATAACACACGTGTGACAGTCTAAAAGCAAATGCTGTTTGTGTCTTCTGTTCCCTTCTGTTGTTTTTCACAGGTAAACCTGCCAGTGACATGCCACATTGACTTCTGTCTCCATTCTCAAGGTCAGAAACTACAAGAAAAGCTGTCCAAGCAGGATCAGGACAGGACAAAAGAACTGAAGCACTGACCTCTTGTCTTAATGAATAAGAGATGACAAAAGCATTCATTATTCACTGCATGCTGTAGTGAGATTGGCCCCTGACATACTTCCAAACTATGCAAGTTCTAATCAATTTGCCACATGAGACATCATAAAAGTTCATGTTTCTGCTTTCTGAAACTCAACCCATAAAACTTGTAGACTTAATCATCTATACATCAATCATCCTACATTACTGAAGGAAGAGCCTTTCATGTGCTCTCAAAATAGATACTGTACATTTCAAACAGCTTCAAAAGATTTTAGATCATCTAATATGAATTCTTCCGTATTGTTTCTCAGTAGCTCAAAGGTCAGCAATATGAGGACCAACAAACAATCCAATATGAGAGATGGTTCTGGGAATTGTACAAGAAAAGGGTGTGTATTGGAGCCCTTGTTCGGAGATCAGATCCTCTGCTATTCTGTTATGAGTTTTGAATGTGTAGCGGATCTGAAGACTGAAGATGTTATGGTGTTCTCAAACACAAATGACTATTGTCATCACTGATCAACCTGTCTCGGTGACATCACTCAAACAATAAAAGGTCTTGACCAATGTGAGTCACTTTTATACATTGAGGCTTTAGAGGCAGGTGAAAATGAGAGCACTCTAATCTCTAATCTCTAATCTAAGATAAATAACTCAAACAGTAAGTAAGGTGGATTTTTAATCCATGTGTTTGATATTGACTGATGTCAGGAGGTTATTGATCTGATAGATCCAAAAATAAATAAATAAATAAACCAACCATCCAAGGCAAAGCAAAGAAACGCCACAAATTAGATCTTTTTAATAAGTATTTGTCCCTTCTCCTAGACATCAATGAGATAAAAAGGAGAGCAAATGTACTCTTTTGCTAAAAAAGACCATCATATACATCAACTGTTTCAACAAAGTTATAAAAACTGTCAATTTTATAAATGTTTATTTAAAAAAAATGTGCTTTGTATTTGTGTGTGTGTGTGTGTGTGGGTGTGTAATTTTGTAAAGCTGGTCTGCTGTTTTGAGAGTTTCCCAAAAGCATTGTAAACTTAAGTTGATCATAAAAATTATTGCACAAATCATCTTAAGACTTGCAGGCTGTATACCAAAACCATTTTAACTTAAGTAGTAGCTAAAAATCTTAGTAGACCTACAAGTAAAGCCCTATGTTTTTTATCTCTTAATTTGTATGTTTGTATGTTTTAGCACAGTTGCGGAGTACTTCTTAGCCAGAAAGAACATTTCACTGTATGTTGTAAAAGCTATAACTACATGTAACAAATAAAAATCTTGAATCTTGAATGTGTATCGTAAAAAGACTGAATTATAAGGTTGCCTGCAGAACTTTATTCAAGTGTAATGTGTTCACTTTATTACTCCTTTTGTTGTTTAAATGAAATTATAAATGAAATGATTAAAAAGGGGAGTAAAGAAAATAAGAAATAAGAAATATATGACAGCGCTTAGTGTCACTTAAAAAAAAAAAAAAACATGTAAAATGGAAAGAATAAAGTCAAAATATTATGAGAATAAAATAGTTAAAATTATAAAGAAATAATGTTTAATAACAGAAATTAAAGTTATAATATTTTGAGTGTATAGGGTCTAAAGTATGTAGATATTATTTACTATAATATATATTATTATATTTAGTAGATTAATATTATACTTGCCCATTGACTTCCATTATATGACTGAAAGACTGCAACAGTTTGAACTATAAATCTTTTTTGTGTTCTACTGAAGAAACAAAGTCACCTACTGTACATCTTGGATGCCCTGGAGGTAAGAAGATAAACTTTTTTTTTTATTATTTTTGGGTGAACTATCCATTTAATATTACTCAGTACTTAAATAAAAAATAACAGAGAAATTCAGACAGGTTTGAAACTACTTTAGGGTAAGTAAATGATGACAGAATTTTTTTATTTTGTTTTTTTTATTTTTATTATTTTATTTTCCTTTAACTGTATAATTACACTGTATCAAGGACACTAAATAAAGTGTATCTAATAGTTTAATGTACTGTAAACTCAACAACTTCTCATCAGATTCATCCATAACAAAATAACTGAAGTTATGCCATCGACAGGCATGTAAATGGTGTGCCAACTACCGAAACATTTGTGCCTGTTTATGATGTCACCCAGGAACTAATACATCTTTTCATGCTGAATTAAAAGTAAAAAAAATAATAATCTGTTAGTTTTGCATTTGTTACATACATAATGCCCAAATTGAAGGATACATTTTATGAAATTAAACTGCAGACTGTGTTAAACCAATAAATATTAATTAGAATGTTCAGATAAGAAATCTGATCAGAAATCTATTAAAGAATGAATGAAATCAACATCCTCAACTGACAGTCCATACATTTTCATATGGCAACATGTTCCTACCTGACATTTAGATAATTTAGCAAACATTTCATTGATTGTGTTCTGGATTTATATTGATTGCATATTGAAATACATTGTTTAACAAACCACTATTTTACACAAAGTCATTTTTTTTAACTTTGTTGGTTGCAGTGATAATACCTTGTTTGCTTTTTCAAGGTGAAACTGATTAAACTACAAAAACAAAAAAATTACCACTTGCGTGGCACAAATCAGTGGTTATTGTAAACAAACATCAAAAAGCTATTTGATGTAAGAACTGAATAAAGAACAAAGTATAGAAAAGGCCGTGATCTTCCCCTCAGGTCACAAGAGTACTTAAAGGTCATTTTTGCTATATTTTCAAAACAAAAACGGTAGAATTTTGTCAGAATTTTGTTCTGTTCTGAGCACTATGTTATTAGCATGTCTCCTTATTCATTATGATAACCCTCATTTTTTTGTGTAGCGTGTCTTTTATCTGTTACTCAGTCACTCAGAAGTCTCAGACTTGAAAGAGAATGTGACAGTGTTCCAATTTCACATTTGATCTCTAAGCTCAAGTACAAGCTTATCTTATCTTCATACCAAACACTTGAATCCATTACCTCACCCTGCTATGTAAGCTAAAAATGATCGGAGACCTGATCTTGAGGAGGCATGAGTGCTTTTAAAGTAATATTTTTCTTCTCTTTCATGAATGTAGCCTGAAACGTGTGCATGCGATGTTATAAGGCAGACTAGTCACACTTGTTTTATTAGAAAATAAGAGAATACCGCTTGTCATAGTGTTACCTTTATATAACTTTATGCAACTTTGACTGAAATATTGTAATACATTGCTGTTATTTTTCAGTTCTTATTGCAGTGCCTCAGTGGGTCTCCTTTACATCAGACAAAGAAAATGTGGTAAAGAGAAAAATGAAGATCGAGTTATCTAACCACAAAATTATAGACAAGGAGCAAGATTTTAATAGCTGTGCTCATGCTCCATGTGAACAAAATTAAAAAAAAAAAATTATACCACCAAACAATGTTATTCCCTCCATTTTTGGGAGAGGTGACAGTGTGTTTTCAACTGACATCTGTTTCATGATGTTGAATCGCTTTGCTGAATCATTGTTAGAGCAGGTCTCCCACGTCTTCATGATTCAACAGCCATTTTTTACACTGTTAAGGTCAAATGCTCTGTGGTTATTTGACATAAGGAAAATGAAAAAATCTGAATATGTGGGCAATACTGTATTTTTGTGAAGCAGTGCTCCAAAATCACTAAACTGCAGTCCAACAGTAGCCTACTGGGACTTTTCTCTTCAAAAAGTATCACTCTGTCTGTGTTTGTGCCTTACAGCAACATTGTCGGTTTGTGCGTTAGTGGCAGGGATTTTTTTCATTGCATATTTTATAAACAATGAGTGACTTTATAAGTGAATATTTGAATCATTCCTTCAAATCATTTCTTTGAATACACTGATTCGTACAGGAATGTACCCCTTTAACTAAATTCATCACTTCAGACCTATGTGCCCTCTAGAAGCTTGCGTTCTGCAAATGAATGACACATTACTGCGCCATCCCAAAGTGGCACAAAATCACTTTGACAAACTTTTTCATTAACTGTTCCAACCTGGTGGAATGACCTGCCCAGCTCAATCTGAGCAGATGAATCCGTAGCCATCTTCAAGATATGACTAACAATACATCACTTCCATCTTTATTTGACCCTCGAACTGTAGTACTATCTGTTTTATCTTTTTGGTTTTATTTAAACACACCCTTAAACCCTCTATTAATTGTGTATTAATTCTCTAACTGCTAGCTTTCCTTTAAAACTGGCACTAGATTTCTTTTTTCTATTCTACTTAGGCTAACTGAGACTTGCTTGCGTGTTGTGTTTGTTGGTTTTTATTGCTTCTATAGTCTTTGTTTGTTTGTAGCTTTAGATAAAAGCATCTGCTAAATGAATGAAACACATGGCTGTCTTTCTGAATGAGTTATTGAATCAGTTACTCAGTTGACCCTGATTAAATTAAAGGAACAAACAGGTGTGTCAAATCATTGACAAATGCTGATTCATTCTGGAATTAATGCCCCACCAGTTTTCTCAACTGATCAGTTCAAAACGCACATTAATTCAAGAACAAAATGCAATCGTTCTACTGTGGTTTTGTAAATGTAACTAAACTGCCATTATATCAACTTAACACATCGCAACATAACATAATGCTGTGTTTTAAATATAAATTTTTCTGTATAAAATTGTTTACTGAGTATAAAAAGAATGTATGAAAGAAATATTATACCTGCAATTGTGCTGCGTTTCCAAACCATTTGTATCATAGTCACATGATTTTAGAAATTCATCTATTTACAGCATGAATAATTGCTTGAATTAAACATAAATGTGAATTGATAATAATGCAGTGACTAATTCTTTATATATTACATTTTAGCTATTTATTGATAATGTGTTGCAGTCAGATTTAAAGGAATAGTTCACTCAAAGATTTAAATTACCCCATACTTTACTCTCCCCGAAGCCATCCTAGATATATATGACTTTTGCTTTTTCAGATGAAAACAATCAGAGTTTTAAAAAAGTTGGAAGAGCCAGGATACATTTTTTAAAACCTCCGACTGTGTATGTATAAAAAAAGAAAGTCATATACACTTTAGGATGGATGGTAGGGTGAGTAAAATATGGGGTAAGTTTTGGTTGAACTATTACTTTAATGAGCTTTCCATGACATATATTACACATTTGCCTCTGGTTTACATTTTATAAGTATTCACATTGAGAAAAAGCTCTGACATTAGTCCTTGGGAAAATTATTACATAACCTTTTACATACATATGATATAGCCATTTACAAGTCAAATTATTTTTTGATCACAAGTCCTTTTCTATCAGAAAAGTAATTTTGATGTAGTGACGCCAAGCCAAGGAATCAGGGGAGACCTTGATTAGGACTGTTCTCAACAGCGCAATGTCGAAAGTGTACCTGTTCGGCTACTGAAGTGATTCATTTACATCAGCTAAAAGAGGGTATAGCCTGTAGTCAGACTCAATTCATCAACAGCCCATGAAAAAGCAACAGGAAAATGGTCGGCCCTTTTGAAAAATGAGCCTGTCCTAAGTGTGATCCTCAGTCACCATTTAATAATAGATTCGCAATACAAGCATTGTACATCCAGGGTTTACAAATTGTTGCTATTAACCTTGTAAATGGACCTACCATCCTTTTGCACAGAACAATTATAACCTGCCTAGTGATGGGGAAAAATATAATTAACACAATCTCAAATTCTAATTGAATCAATAAACTTAAACCTTTGCAAAATATATCTATAAAATGACATTTAAGGCAAAATGCAGTTGTAAATTATATTTAATTTACAAACACTTGTACGTAGTGCATAGAAGTTTCCAATGCAGCAAGAAAATCATGAAATATGTATAATTACATTATCATCAAGGTGTGAGCCAGCAGGCAAGAAATGTTACCGAAGAAAGTGGATTTCTCACACATTCTGCTGCAGTTGTGTTTAAATACATACATGCCTGCCCCAGAGGAGCTGTAGCTTGTTTAGACGCTCTTCCAGACAAGAGGAGGTGGAAGACTGAGTGCTGAGGTGTCTCCAACACACTCGTTTCCACAGATGCTCTTTCTGCCCGCTGTCAGGAAGAGACTGTCAGTAGAAATGAACACTCCCTCAGGAACTAGTTACAGAACAAACAATATGAGCCCCGCTACTTTAAAATGGCCATCTTCTTGAGCCTCCCATGTACAATTGCAAGGCTGCCTGTAAGCCTTTTTTTAAGCCAATAAAGGAGGAATAAAATATTATTATATTATACAATTTAGTTAGAATCAACAATCTTCAAAGAGTACTTCATACAGCCATGGACAGATTTCTGTTTTATACATAACATTGTTGGTAGCACTTTTTAATAAATTCCCATTAGTTAAATATCTAATGCATTAGTTGACTTAACTGATCGAGCAATACATTTGTTACAGTAATTTATTAATCTTAAAGGATAGTTCACCCAAAAATAAACATTCTGTCATTAATCACTCATCTTTAAAGATAACAAAAATAAAGACTAGCTTCACTTTATTTTTATTTATTTAATTATAAGTAACTACATATCAACTACATGTCAACTAATTCTCATTTGTTTGCTGCTAAATGTCCACTAACTCTCTGAGTAGGCTGTTAGGGTAGGTTTAGGGTTGGTAGAATAAGTTGGCATATACTTTCAAAGTTTTCAAAGTCAGTACAGTATGTTTTACGTTGTGGACCCATCAAAATAAAGTGTTAGAAGATATTAAGCAGACAGTCTACAAATACTATAATGACTGCTATGGTCCACTGCCCCACTTTGTGTTAGGTGGCCTTAATTCACCCAAAAATGTAAATTAAGCAGTGTTTTACTTACATTTAGTAAGTGTATGTGATTTTCTTCTTTCAGATTATTCCAAACAGAGTGCAGAGAGAGAACAAAACAAAATGTCGGTCATGAATTAGAAGTATTTTTTAAAGAACAATGTTCAATTGTATTGGCCATTTAAAGGTATTTCAAGAGGTAAAAGGGACAGCGTGAGCTATAAACTGTCAAATGTAATGCTCATGAATGCAATAAAGTCATTTAGCTCATACAGTCCAGTTTACATGTTGAAATACCCATGAAATGCCAAAAAACTGTTCTTTCTGCTTTAAATCTCTTTTTGGAATTGTAAAACAGCTTTTTTTCATTTTGTTTGCCATTTAAAAATATTTCAACAAGTACAAAAGAACTGAATGAGCTATAATATATCAAATACAACAACCATAAATGAAATCAAGTCATTTTGAGGCAGAAAGAACTGTTCACTCAATAAGCAGAGTCTGTAATCACTTTTGGCAAGTGTAAAACAGCATTTTATGGGTATTTCAACAAGTAAAATAAACTGCAAATGACTTGATTGCATTCACGAGGGTTATATTTGACAGGTTATAGCTCAGGCAGTCCTTTGTGCATTGTGCATTGTAAAGGTGCATTGTACTTCTTTTTTCTGTAAGTACAGAGCAGTTAAGCCCCTTATAAAGTGGCACCAAAAGCATTTTACTCAATAATAGGACATTATCCACAATATGCCTATTGCAGTTGCGTGTAAATGCTTCAGGTGTCTGGCTCTTCACTTAAAAAAATCAGAGAAGAGCCAGATGAGGCGTCATCATAAGCTCTTGAAAGCATTATCTAATATTTTGAAGAGGCTTGTGACTGCTCCATCACAGTAAATAAAATAGATGAGTCACACAATGAATGTGTGAAAATGTGGAGAGTGCTGAGGTAGGGTGCTAACAGACACTTATCAGGGCCGTCAGGCTCATTTCATTCTGGGAAAAAAAAAACCTACTAGCAATATATGCCCCCCAAAAAATCCAGGAAAGACTCCATTGCTACTTGAACAATACAGGCTATGACCTGAACATTTTGAGTGTACTTCCCATTGCACTCAACCTGGCTGGAGAGTTCAAATCAACACTTAGCTAAAGTGAAATCTCAGCGTGAGAGAGCTCTCCCAGGTGACTGTACAGCATCACTAATGGCCTTGTTCAGGGCCTGGCCAGCACAGCCTGTCGATACAATTTGCTTCCGCCTTTTCCGGCTGCCAGGTCCCATCTGGAGCCAATTCATGATCTTAGACGGTGTGCACCTTTCACCAGCCGCTAGCTCCTGCTTGCTATAACACGCTCTCTCCATCCGGCGGGTTCTCTGTCCCCCGTCCCCCTCCCGTCGACTTTTTTGTTCGCTGTGACAGGCCTTGAATGTGTCCCCATGAGTTAAGCTGAACTTCATTGGTTCAGGTAAAGCAAAAGTATGCTGCTGTCACTTTTGAAAGGGCCCTGCAGCATAAACATCCTTTATGACTTTAGCCATTGAAAGGATATTTGCTGTTATTCTGCACTTATTCATTCGGGAAGGAACTGAATATAGATTTGTAAAACATACAAAAAGCAGATTCTGCTGGATTTTGTTTATTCAATATCCATTTTAGTAAGGATGGGCGGAAGATCTGAAATAGGAATGATGAAATATTAAACCTCCAATACTATATTAAGAAAATCGATCCACAAAATTATGGATTAAAAAAAAAAAAGATATATACTAGTAATTCTATTATTTATTTAACATGGATATTTGTGCATATTATCTTTTGTGGAAGTAATAAAGCAAAAAAAATGTTAATGTTTAATGTTAAATACTTACACACTGAAAAAACTAATCTGTAAATCATGGCAAAATGCATTTTCAAATTAATTCAACCATGAGAATTATAATAAATTCAGATTGATTTTAGTCAATTTGTTATCATTTAAGTTCAAATACCATATTTGAGCAACAACTGTATCAACTCAACTAAAGTTTTTAAGTGGATCGATTGATTAATTAATATTTTTCAAAGTAAAATTAAATATTTTATCATATATATATATATATATATATATATATAAATATATGTTAGTATCAGTGAAATTTGCCTTGGTTTTACTCTTCCCCAATGTATCATACATTTTTTTAGTTGGTTAACTGAAATACGCTTTGTGTAATTCAAAGGTTAATTGCCCTGAAACTTCCCCCTCGTTTAAGTAGCGCTTCTTTTTTAATTTCATCAGAAGGGTATGTGCCATTGCCATGACCAATGAAATGTCACCCATCTCATTTCTTCGGTTTCATCAGGATGTGAAAGTCAGGTGCTGCAGTCATCCTGCTGTTGCCTGGACATGCATGATTCATTCGTTTTAGACAGAGATGACCTTGATCTCCTCCTCTCTGTCTCTCTCCCTCTCTTTCCTCACAGCATTTCCACTCCTCTACAGACATACTGTGGATGAATCACACTTTTAGGAGTTAGGAGGAAGCCGCAGGAGTTGTTTTTTTTCTCACTGTTCAGGAGCAATGAAAAACTAAGCGTATATTCAGTGACAATGAATAATTGCTACAAAAAAAAAAACTTAAAAAGAGAATTAGAAGAATTTATGGAAATTGATAATAGGTCAATTATTAATGGTAAATGGCATTGATTAATAAAACACATTTCCACTACATTTAATACATTTTATTAAAAATAAAAAACCTAACAAATGGTACGTAAAATTGTGACTTTTTAATAGCACCATTTAATGAGTAAGAATTTGCTGTCATCTTTAAAAGGCTAGTTCACACCAAGAGGATACTTCATCATTTCTTCACATTCATGGCGTTCCAAACATGCATGACCCTTTCTTTTTTTTTAACACAGAACACAAAAGGAGACAGAACCACAGTTTCCATGCAATTACAATGAATGAACGTAATATTTGTATAGGTAAAACTGAGAAATTAAAAAAAAAAGAAGAAAGAAAGGGAAAAAAAATAATACATTCTGAGCAATTCAGGTTTTGTAACTTTTTGTTTTGTATCAAAAAGATCCTCCATGCAGAATTTTCTTAATTAAGCAAATTTGCCATGTTGACCTATCTACTCAGTTTGAAAGTGAATTGTTTGTGAGCTGTACATTTATGCATTTAGTGTATACTTCTATGCAAAGTGATTTACTATAAATAAATTATTCACAATGTTGCATTTATTAGAAAGCTATATTAAGAAATGAGCTATAGCAGAAGACAAATATAGAGAAGATTTAATTTTATTTTATTTTTTGTTTTTTTCATTTGGTTCAAGGTTGTGGAGTAGGTAAGTGCTATAGTGGAAAATGTCTGTAGCACTTTACAGTCCTGTTCCTCATGTACATACTATACTTAGTACAGTAACTACTCACCCTGAGCCTACCCCTAAACCTTACCCTACAACGGGGCCAGTCGTGGCCTAATGGATAGGGAGTTAAACTTATAACCCAAAGGTTGTGGGTTTGAGTCCCAGGTCAGGCAGGGATTTTGGGTGGGGCTCTCTCCTAGTATGGGATACCATACCTTTCCTACATGCAGTTACACTGCAAGTACACTGTAATAAAGTGCAACGAAAAATGTCTTCACCTACATGGCAGGTCAGAGAAGAGCAGAGAGGGTGAAGGTTTTAAAAAGTCACTTTGTGGCTCATTGTAAAGGAATTGTACAGCTTGTTCTGTGACTGCAGCTGTAGGAAGCATACATGCACCGCTACACTAGACAATGATCAATGGACCCATTTTTTTTTTCCTAATGTGACCACACATTAAAGCTCTCAAGCTTCAAAAGGACACAAAAGCACTATTAATACCATGCTTATGCACTATACACTCCCCTCTGAAGCCATATGATAGCTTTGTGTAAGAGCCATTCAAATTCTTGTGTGAGAAGTATTCAAAAAGAAGTCTTACTTTATAATAAATACTAATAATTACTGAACACAGCTGGGTTCATACTGTATATATGCAGCATTTGTAAAATTAGAAAAATGCAGTCCATTTTGTACAACCTAGCACTGTGACAAATTCATTCAGTCATGATATTCAGGGTCATGTTCTGTTGACCTAATCAGAATTCTAAATTATGGTTGATCTGAATTAATATATTCCCCACTGGTTTATACCTCTGTAGAGCTCTCAGTCACAGCCTTGTTACACATGGGTCAGTGTGAGGCTACAAGATTATTATTAGAGTAAGCATTTTGATTCTGAATAGAGTTCAATTTGAAAATTGTAACAGTAGAACTCTTGCGTCCTGACAAAAGTTACATTTAAGTAACCCTTTAAGACTAAATAAGGCAATTTAATATGTAAGTATGGTCATTTGTACATTAATGCCCTGAAGCATGTCATTAATAGAAGCCAAGATGCTGGTTTAGCCAAATTCTAAAGGGTTTGTTAGCTGAAGAGAAATCATCAAGGAAAAGTAACTGTTTATATGCCAGGTTCCACTCATATCTTGGCTTTTATTTACAGCCTGCAACTAAATATTTCAATAATTTTAATTAGTCATCACAGATTAGTCAATGGGATTTCTGTGGATTTAATTGCATGGCAGGCGAATATAGCCCAAGTAATCATTTGAGGTATAATTCACACTTTTACAACAAACTCTTTTAAACTGAGAAACAAAAAGTTGCTTAGCTTTGCAAGACTTCCATTCATTCCATTTCATTGAAATCTTAAAAGTTTTTTACTAAAACAACATGCAAAGGTTTTAGAAATGTATCAAAAATAAAGTACATCAACCATATAGTGAAATATTACATTTTAAAAAGGAAAAGAAAGAAGAAGAAGCAGTCTTCTATTATTTGAAAATGTAATTTATTCCACCAGTGGCTAAGATGAATTTTCGACAGCCATTACTTCGATCTTCAGTGTCACAAGAAATCATTCATTCAATCATCCTTCAGAATTCATTCATATGCTGATGTGGTGCTCAAGAACATTTCTGATCCAACATTTAAAATGGTTACTGCCTTATAATTTGAAGGAGACTGCCTGAATAAAAATTTATTGCAGAATAAAAATATACATTTATTTAAAAAAAATAATAATAATATTTATAACCATGTCATAAATCAAAAGTGTATGACAACATAAAGGATTCAATCGACATGATGAGAGTTAAAACTATAGCTCATCTCTCACTGATTTAAGAAAATGAGACACATTCATCTCTGTCTATCAGGCACATCGATAGCTCTGGTGAAAATTTAGCCACGTCTAGTCTTAGATGAAATGAAAAAGACAGAAGACCACCAAGGCAGCAAAAAATCCCACTGGAAAACTTGTCAATCCATCAGAGAGAATTGGATCAGAGTCAGACACATTTCCCCACTGGACCCATAGAGTGTTATTACATAGCTGGTTTATTATCCCTGGGCTCCTTTGGTAGGGTTGAGATGGATCCATTGATGTGTGAATCTGAGGATCACATTTAAACATTTAGCATGGATGAAATGAGATCATATGCAGCCATTCACGGCTGTTTGTAATCATTTCGCTGATTAACAACATATTATCCAAGCTGCAAGCATAGCAGCATCGTCTAAAATAAAATTATAGTATAACCTAAGGTTACAGACAATCCTGAGCTTTTCGTTTTTCACTATAGTTCCAATAAACATTGCTATCGACATCGGCATCTAAATACAGCCTAAATACTCGCAGAGGCTCTTTTGAAAGCAGAGCTCCCAGTGAGCTAGAGAACACCCGCTTGTTTGGCTTATCTTTTTCTTTGAAGGGCACACAAAAAGGACAACAGAGACAGGCATGTAATTTGAGGTAAGTGAGTGCATCAAAGAGCAGAGTTTAATCCCTGATTTATTCTAAATTGGAACATTGAGGGCTGTCAAAGCAGCTCTTTTGAGAATGAATTTGGCGACATCATCTTTTCTTCTGGATTAAATGTATTTGCTTGCTTCAGCCTAAAGGCTGAAATCAACAGCCCAATGTGAGCAAAGACAAACACTTGGCTTTTTGCATTATTTCTCAGTGTAAAATGTCATTTATTAATTCATTTATTTAAAAAATTTTGTTTTCCAATTCTTGAGGCACATTCACACCGCTAACCTGATTTACCAAGTGCAACATGTCCTTGGTTCATCTTTAATGACCCTGGGACAACATTGCAACTAACCAATCAGATTTAAAGAAACAGTTTACAGGTTGTTTAGGTGTAGTGATACAGACTTTATTTTTGCGTTAAAATGTTGGGTCCCACTTTATATTAAGTGTCCCTAACACCTGTGTATTTCCATAGTAACTAGATTTGTATTTAACCACAGTGTAAGTACACACTGGTACATAGTATCTACAGCTGTAATATTTCTGTAACTTCACACATGTAACAACCCTCAGTTACATGTCTGTAGTTACAGAAATATTACAGCTGTAGATACTATGTAGCAATGTGTACTGTGGTGGGAAAGGATCAGGGTCACCCTGGCAACAAAGGGTCGGCACCTGGAACTCATCACTCCGGCCAATCGTTCACGGCCGGACAAATATAAATGGAACACGGAATCAGGAAGTAAATGAGCACCGACTCCAAAGCTGATGAATAACTCACCTTTGTCTCCCTTTTAGATGAAACGCCATGAACGAGCCACCCTGGACCTCACAGAGCACTCACCAACGCAACCTGAAGGAAAAGGGGAAAAGACTTCATTCAAGCCGAGCACCGCCTTCAGCACTTCAACAGTATTGTTCACTTACCTGCACTGTCACCGACATGTCCCAGTTCGACGGCTACCCTGTGCCCCGGGTGGATGAGCTGCTGGAACGATTTGGAAGGGCCTGGTACATCAAGACTCTGAACCTGACAAAGGGGTACTGGCAAGTCCCTTTGTCAGAGGAAGCCCAACCGAAGACAGCCTTCTCCACCCCATCGGGACACTGGCGGTACCGGACTCTTCCCTTTGGCCTTCATGGGGCGCCTGCCACATTCCAGCGGCTCATGGATGTCATCCTCCGACCCCACCCAGCTTATGCAGCTGCATACATCGATGACATGGTGATCCACTCTGATCCTACATCGTGAACGGCTCTAGAGAGTGCTGTCTGAGCTCATGAGGGCTGGACTTCCCCCCAACCCCCGCAAATGCCACCTTTCCATGTCAGAGACAAAGTACCTGGGCTTCGTCATCAGCAGAGGACTGATCCGACTACAGGAAGCCAAGGTTAGGGCAGTCCAGGAGGCCCCACAACCTACAACGAAGACCCAGGTACGTGCCTTCTTGGGATTGGCGGGATATTACCGATGTTTTATCTCCAGGATTTTCACTTTGTTGTGCAACACCAGTCCGGATTATCAAACACCAACGCCGATGGCCTCTCACGGCTTGGGGCAGCTTGCGCAGGTGTGTTTGGGGACACTCCCCACCCACCCCATTCTTCCCTGATCATCTCACCCTCTCCAGAACCAGGACATTACTTAGGTGGGGGAAGTGTGGCGGGAAAGGATCAGCCTCTGGAACTCATCACCCCGGGCCAATTGTTCATGGCTGGACGAATATAAATGGAACACGGAATTAGGAAGTAAACAAGCAACGACTTCGAAGCTGATGAATAACTCACCTTTGTCTCCCTTTCAGGCAAAACGCCATGAACGAGCTGCCCGGGATCTCACAGAGCACTGGAGCACTCACCACCGTGACCTCAAGGAAAACCGAGCACCATCACCAGCACTTCAACAGTATTGTTCTCTTACCAGCACAGTTTAAAAAAATCCACCCTCCAGGGATTGTTTTCACCATTTCAGCCTGTCTTGTCATGTTCTCTAGTGCCAGTATTTACAGTACTTACACTGTGATACATACTAGATACAGATCTAATTGCTATGCAAGTACACAGGTATTAGGGACACTTATATAAAGTGGGACCAAATGTTGTTCCAGGGTCAACAAAATATGTTGACCTAGGGACACATCGAACGTGGCAAAATTTTTTCCTGAAAAGAGCCTTGGTCCATTTTGTCATGAGAGAATCAGAGGCATGCGGATCCAAATGCAGTGATTTATTCATGGTCAGCAGGCAGGGTCCAAACAACAGCAAACAGAGCAATACAGACAGGGCTTAAATCAGAGTTGAGGTACACAGGCAAAGAATCCAGGGCAGGCGGCGAAACACAAAAAACAGTAAACAGCTCAAAGTCAAACACAGAAAAGGAAACACAGGAAAATATGTTCGGAACTGGACGCTATGGCAATCTCAATACTTTGCGCTATAATGTTAAATGCTAAAACAGACTGGTCTTTATGCTGACTCTAATGAGTGAGTGGGTGGAGATAACAGGCAACAGCTGTGGAGGAATTGTGTGTTCTGGGAGATTGAGTCCGGTATATGACTGAGAGATCAGGGTAGAACAGCATGGAGAGAGTGCCCTCTAGCGGGGCTTGATGGTACTTCTGGCTGGGAACATCACACATTTATGTACAGATAAGCGACATTTTCTTTAAATATTTGTATAGTTAGATACCCAAATACTGTAAGTTGAAAACCAATATTTTGATATTTATCTCAAAAAGCTCTTCCTGTCACCAGCGTGCATTGAATCTTGAGACTGGGTTGTGAAGGGTCTATTTGTTTTATCCTTTGTGGCACCGAAAACGAAAGGCACATTTCAAGGCTCCATTTGAAGACGCCTTCAGAACTTCTTGGACTGCAATCCTTGGACTGCAATCCTGCAAAGATGCAGCCTTTAAATTGGGACACAGCTATTGTTGCTGTTATCATCCTTGATGTAAATGCAACTTTATTTTTCTGTATAATCTTTTCCATGATGCTTTATCACTATCTATATGCCCCCTGTCATGTCCAATAAATATTATTTTTTCTAAATTGCATGGATTTAACAAATCAATAAATGAATTGGAATACATGAACATTTTAAGCTGAATTACAAAAATGTGTGATGGTGAACTAATGAGGCCATTAAAACAAGAAACTAAACAAGTAACTGCTTTCAGAATCACTGAGCCATCATAGAGGTTTGAACAAAGTAGATTAATTACTAAATTACACTTTTAGTGTCAGTGGTATTGCATTTCATCCTTTCCCTCTGCTGTCTCACTAAATTGTTTTACACACAAAAAATAGGACAGAATGTAATTTTTGGAGGTTTTTGAGATCCATGGAAGTATCATTAGATCTCATGTAGAAGGTTATTCTATGTAATGCATTATAATCTAATTCTGAAGCAATGTAACTGATCCTGGTCAAGACCTAGGGCAGATCTTACAAATTGCTCATGTGCTGTTATTATAATTTCCAGTAAGCTAAATGATTTATATCTCTTGTCTCTAAAATGACATCTGGCTGCTTTACAGTTTTTCTCAGTCACTTTGGTGCATTTTTTAGATCAGAAATCAAATTTTTAAAATTACTAATTCAACCACATCATCGTCACTTGTGCACATTATAAAAGCAGTTTGTCATTCTTTGCTATTGCTTTGGTACATTCATGCAACTGATTATGTACATTTGTCTAATATAATTTTGCTCAAAATGTATTATATATTTCTCTGTGATATACAGTAATCAATATATGAAGTGGATCAAAAAAGTTAATAAAGTTGTCCAAAGACAAGAATGGGTATTGTCTTGGTTTTGATCCAAATGTTGACTACTGTAGTGTCCTATCCCTCAAAACATCTAGTCATTAGTTTAATGTATAAATCAGTAAATGTGAAATGGTTGATCTAGTTGTCATAAACTGTCAAACATATTTTCTACACATTTGTATTACACTTTTTGTAAGTTAATATTGACTTTAATTTATGAAGAGCATATAGATAATAAATCAGTTCTTGGAAATAATTCAAAGAGAGTTACACATTCTGATGATGAATGAACATTCAAAAACCAATCATGGTCAACATCTGAAAGGAAGAAGGAGTAAATTTGTAGTGGAAGAGTACAGAGACAAAACAGAGGAAGAGGAGCACATACCAGATGAAATAAGGACCACTTTTGTGGACAATGTTGCCAGTCATGGCCTTACAAGGGAGGAAGAGTGCAGCTAAATATTATGAGATCAATAGTTTGACTATTAAGAGTGATTCAAGAAAGCGACTGAGAAAAACCAACCTGTCCTCCAACCAATATGCACGTATAGGTCATTTGTACAATAATGGTGAAATACAACCATATTTGAGTTGCATATTTAAATGTGTGTTAAAATTGTGTTTAAAATTACATCAAGTAAGGTCAAAAGGTACAGTATAAAAATGTGCTCAAGGATAACCTAAACTGTTACGCCTGTCATTTTATATTTCTTTGTAATGTAATTGTGTGCATGGTGAAGTATGACCAATCAGGTATTAATTAGGAGGGGTGAAAGATAAGAGAATGCAAATTAAAATAGGAGAAATGAGTGATAGACGTCAACTCGATATCTCCTATATATACTGTGCAAGTTCTCCCACTTAAAAAGATGAGAGAGGCCTGTGATAAAAAAAAAAAAAAATCCAGAAAATCACATTGTAGGATTTTTTAAGAATTTATTTCCAAATTATGGTGAAAAAAAAAGTATATGGTCAATAACCAAATTGAATCAGGGGTTTCACGCACTGTTGCTAGCATTTTGGCCCATTCCTCCATGCAGATCTCCTCTAGAGCAGTAATGTTTTGGGGCTGTCACTGGGCAATACAAACTTTTAACTCCCTCCAAAGATTTTCTATGAGGTTGAGATCTGGAGACTGGCTAGACCAATCCAGGACCTTGAAATGCTTCTTACGAAGCATTGTGTTTGGCATCATTGTCATGCTGAAAGACGCATCTTCAGTGCCCTTGCTGATGGAAGGAGGTTTTCACTACAAATCTAATGAGATTCATTCTTTTGTTTACACGGATCAGTCCTCCTGGTCTCTTTGCAGAAAAAAAAGCCCCTCAACATAATGTTTCCACCTCCATGCTTCCCAATTGGTATGGTGTTCTTTGGATGCAACTCAGCATTCATTCTCCTCGACAAAGTGAGTTTTACCAACATGTTCTATTTTGGTTTCATTTGACCATATGACATCCTCTTAGTCCTCTTCTGGATAATCCAAATACTCTCAAGCCCGGGGGACACGTCAGGATTTGAGTCCCTGGCGGCGCAGTGTGTTGCTGATGGTAGCCTTTGTTACTTTGGTCCCAGCTCTCTGCAGGTCATTCACTAGGTCCCCCTATGTGGTTCTGGGATTTTTGCTCACAGTTCTTGTGATCATTTTGACCCCACGTGGTGAGATCTTGCGTGGAGCCCTCATGTCGAAGGAGATTATCAGTGGCCTTCCATGTCTTCCATTTTCTAATAATTGCTCCCACAGTTGATTTCTTCACACCAAGATACTTACCTGTTGCAGATTCAGTCTTCCCAGCCTGGTGCAGGTCTACAATTTTCAAGAGGCAGAAATGAAAAGACTGGCAATGTGTTCAAACAGAAACTCAAACATCAGTCCAATATACCAAATCCAAAGGGAAATACGGGAGATTGTAAGCCAGGAAACAGGCAGAATCATAAACAGAAGTCAGGTAGATAAACAGAGAATAACGCTTGGTAAGGCAGGTTAACTGGCTATACTTTGCTGTGAGCTGTAATCTGGTCTCTGGCTTTATGCTGGGCAACAGGAAATGAGTGCAGAGGGAGCGGAGTCAAGTCGGGCGAGGGTTCCCTCTGCTGGTGTGGTGTTACACTTACAGGTCTGTGAGACCCAGAAAACTTGCTTGTTTGTTGGTGACGAAATACTTATTTTACTGATTAATTTATAAAAAATCCTACAATGTGATTTTCTGCATTTTTTTTCTTATTTTGTCTCTCATAGTTATACCTATGATGGAAATTATAGGCCTCTCTCATCTTTTTAAGTGGGAGAACTTGCACAAGTGGTGGCTGACTAAATATTTTTTTTGCCCCCACTGTAAGTGGGTTCTGTAATAAAACAACAGGTACATTATAGTTCATGTCTAGGCAATATCAATGGACTTCGAATAACTGGACCTTTAAGTTACTGCTGACTAAGTGTAATCGGGAAGTTCCGGACTCATTTAAAGTGTGTCACAGACATTAATGAGAGAACAATTGGCAGCAAGCTTGTTGATATGAAGAACCATATCCTACTGTATGTGAACTCGCTCGACAAGATTGCAGTCTCCAGCCCACCAGAGTACTAGAATTCTGAGTTCGTAAGGGCCGTGTCGTGGTTGGAAGCACCTGCGCAGCAAGGAGGACCGTTGATGTCTGCCAAGCATCCTTTACTTTGAAGTGTAACTTAATTATTTAGTTTGTCTCACATCGCATTAGATTACATGAAAAGGGCGGGGTTTATTACCTTTACTGCAGCGAGTCACTTGTGGGCGATCGAGACATCATTTGAAACCCTACACTGTGAGATCGGTGTACACACTACATTCCGTAGATCGTAAGTCTACACACTGCATTTAAGCAAAATATTTAGATTTTTAATCACAGTTATACATAATTTCCTGATGCCAGACGCAATACGACACTGTCATTATGTTTACACCGGCTAGAGGACGTGTACCTTTAAAGTGTAAATATAGGTCATAATAAAGTACTTGCACAAACGAGTAATTTTTTTTGTTGGAGGAAAGGCTCTTCTTTGCACTTTATGTTTACTGAAAACCGATTCATTTGGTTACATCACTGACACTATTAGATTACAGACCATATACATCTACAAAGATTAATTTAACTGAAACCACAACTCATAGCCCTCTTGGGCATTGTTTAAATATATTATTGGCTTGTTGTTCCATTCTGTGTGCAGCATGGCAAAAAACCCCTATTTTTCGACAAATGCACTCAACAATTATTCTCCCCTGTGGTATCTCCATTCATTATTTACGCTGGTGACATCCACTTAATTCTACCTATTATAATGCTTGTATTGTCTCAAGTACTTTGGTTCTTTTATAGTAATGTCCACTCAAGGTCAATTGTTCATGTCACTTAAATAATAAGTGCTGCTGAGTATGAGTGAGATATGGTCACTTCAAAGAACAAATGGCACTTTGCAGTTTTCTGCTTTTGTTTCACAATGAAAATAAAAATACATTTCAAACAATGAGAATGTAGCTTTTGTATTGTTCTTTCAGAAATATTTACCCCATGTTGATTCTTTTTCATTTCGCCCTGTCAAATTACAAGAAAAATGAATGAAAGAAAGAAAGGAAGTACGTTTTGAAGCTACATGTGTTCTGTTGCTTTGTAGGATGATAATATCACTTTGCAAGATCTCTGATCACTCCTGCTGTCATGGGGGGGAAATGCTAGTGTAGAAAAGGTTATTAAGAACTGGTACATCTCTAAAACTTTCCTGTAGCAAAATGGAAGCACTTCTTACAGATTTTGACTTTGTGGGAAAATGGCTACAAGGAAAGTTCTCAAAACACCTGACATTACGTTAGACCTGGAGTTTGCTAGATGCCATGTAACAAAACCCGAAACCAAATGAAAGAAAATTAAACTAAAGTTGAGCTCAAGCATGAGGTATAAAGCTATTGCCATATATTAAGTACCTAATGAAAGGATCTAGTGGAATGCGAGTGTTAAAATGTTCTGCTCATCAAAATGAATGATGCCATCCTTCATAGCAGGCAATATGGCTCAGGTGCCTGGGAGATGGGCATGATGCCTGCTCTTCACCAGACAGAGTCAGACAGCTCACAGCCACTTTAGTTTGATTCCACTCTAAAAACGAGATCAGTTACACTGCATGAAAAAAAGAAGACAAAAAGAAGTCTTTTATCCTCATATAACTTCTCTTGAAGATGTCATAGTTAAATCAAGGACGCAAAATTTTCCCATGCCTGTTAATGCCAACAATTCACCAGTCATAAATGTTTTGCATAATACAAATAGATAGACAGACAGACAGACAGATTGACTGTTGCTAAAAGTTAATGCTTTATCATGTTGGAAACATGCCATACACCAAATCCAACTGTAAACCTACACGATAATTAACAAGTGCAAAACTTGTATAAAAAAAGGCATTTGTTGATGTAACCGTGCCATTTAAACTTTGTCTTAAACAGATTTGAACTGTTTTGTCGAACCGTAGTCACACTAGATTTGAACCAGAGCTCCTCATCTCTCCAGTGCACCCTCTTATACTGTGGACTACCGAAAAAACCAACCGTCTGAAAACACATAGATATGAAGCTGGATATGTGTGATGCTAACATTCAAAAGCATCAGTTTTCAAATCTGCCAGCATATTAATAATGTTTTAAAGTTTTACTACCTCTTGTGTTCATTTCTTTTGCAAACGGCACTGATGTACTTGTTGGTATGAAAACAATTTAACTAAATGAAAATGAGAAATGCTGCCTTGGCGACTTAAGATATGAATGATTCTTTTATAATTATATACAACATGCCATTACATAAATATTGGTGTATATAAATAATACTAAAATGTGAGTTTTTGAGAGACTTTTGGCTACAGCTTTTTTTCTATAATTACTTGACTGATGCAAGTTTATTGTTAGACTTTTAGGTCTAAACTTTTTCTTGCATAACAGTATATTTGTTGCATGCTCTTTACAAACAGACAAACCACAAATCACAGTGAACATAATAAAAACACAAAAAAGAGAGAGAATTTTTTTTTATGCAAATAAGTTTGGTGAGTTTTTTGACCCTGGTTACAACCTTAAAAAAATAATAATAAAATAAAAGTCTTTGATTATTGTCTGCCTTTCTCATATTGAATCTGAGTATATACCTCTAGTGCCCTACTGAAAAGACACATGAGGAAACCTTAGCACTACATAATATAACTGACAGCATAAGTCACTGAAATAAAGACAGTAGGGAAAGAACGATGGCACAGTAGTGTTCTGCATTGTTTGATACAGTGATGTGTCTTCATGAAGTTTTAAGGTCTTTCTCATTGCGAAGCAACAAGAACAATTCAGCTCCCAGATGTCTCAACTGCACTCAGTGTTGCTTACATTGCGTGGGAGGTTGTAACGGATAAAAGCCATGGCAGGTGGGCTTCTCTTTGAAGCCATCGACAGACCCAACCGTCAAACAGGACTCAAAACTTTCCAGTCCCCCATAACAGGTGTCGGGCCAAGAAAAGGGAATTATGGTAAGTGATGCATGCACAAGTCAACAAAACAACCACACAGTCAACCAAACATCACGCTAAACTTGTCGCTTAGTAAGGTAATCCAGTTGGAATCATTTAAAAGAGACCCAGCTATCAGAAAATACAGTAGTTAGCAGCAAACCGCTGACGTTGACAGCATGTATAGAGCCCGTTAATGATCTAGTTCAAGCAAACCACACAAATGCAGGGCTGGCTGACCAGTAGCTATAGTGTAGTGGTTAAGCTGATTCAGTGATCAAAGATTTAATAGAAATGTCAAGTACAGCGCAACGCTGACTGGAAGCAAAGGCTGCACCTTCTAACCCTCACCAAGTTGTGTGCTTCAGTCAAATGTTAATAGCTATTCAGGTCTTGGCTGCTGCAAAATCCCCTTCATCAGAATGGAAATTGCCCTGCAACTTTTTAATGGGTTTATAGGGCTTTGTTGCATATAAATGGCTTAGGTAATCAATAACAATGTGTGCTTGTTGAGTCACATGCAAGATCACAATCACACAGGATCTCTATCAGCAAAAGCACGCATTTTAAGGTCATTTGTATTACGAAGACAAAGCCTTTACAAGCATTCTCCACTTACACTGGAGCCAGTTCTTTTAAACATACACATCAGTTGACTTTAAGCAAGCCAAAACACAATTGGTTCGATCTCTCACTCTCTTTATAAACACATTTACCCACTCTACCATTGTATTATGAAAACTAATATATAATTATCAATATCACAGGAAACATTATAGGCAATTGAAATTGTCTTAAAAGCATATTCACATTTTCACAATTTTCAATAATAAAACACAAATGTCATAATTTACCCTTGTGCTGTTCCAAAAATTTAAGATTTTATTTATTTTGTAGGTTTTCAGGTTAAAAAAAATAAATCAAATGTTTTGTAGAATATTAGAAACCAGAACATTTTGGTTACCACTGAGTTTTGCAATAACAAGAGGATAAATAAAGTTTGACAAAATTATTATTTTTGGGTAAAGTACCCTTTTAACCTTTGCAGTTCAGTTCGTTCTTTTAGAAACTGCACACACCCTGAAAATGGAAGAATACAAACCCGCCCTCATGTGATCTCATGTTGAACTTGTGATGATTTGCATTTCAACAGATGGCAAAGTCATATGACGCAGTATGAGTTTGCTACTAAAATGAATAACAACTACTCCCCTTGACTTGAAGTGAATCAATAGATTCTCAGATTATTTAAATTCAACGCTTTTTTTTTTTGACTAACTGCAACCCCAACATTGCAACATAGGATTTAATCGAGGATGCATAAAGAAGGATGCCTTTTCTTTGATTTTCATTGCAACAAAAGTGAGCAGAAACTGCAGCTGTCATGCTTTCATACCATGAATGTCCATGAATCATTTGCTGTACTCCAAGTCTTCTAAAGCCATGTGAAAGCTTTCAAATCTAGTATATTTAAATCTGCCTTACATATGATAGGCACAGGAATTTGACGTAAATCTGAATGTTCTGAAAGCTTGGAAGAACATGGAATACAGCATGACTCAAATTGAACATATTGTCTTTTTTTGCAGCCAGTTCTCATTCAATTTAAAGCACAAGCAAAATGGTATGATGTGATGAACAATTAACTACAGTTTCTTAGTGTGGCTGTAGGATTTGATCTAAAAGATTTGAGATTATATTGCACTGAACTGCAATATAAGAAAAAGCGTAAAGAGAAAAGGCATGAGCTGCTGTTGACAACATTGTATTGTTTGTTAAGATCTTCTTCTTGCAACAGATTCTAAGTATCACATTTAACAAAAAAACAAAAAAACAAATAAACTTTCAAACTTTAAGGTAATTTGCACTAAAAACTGAAAGAAAATGTCTGTAAGTAATCCCTCAAAAGTCGATGTACATGCTCATGTGGAATCAGTGTTGCTCATTCAACATGCGCACGATCTGAACTCTGCTGAAAACACTTGCGAGGAAGGAGACTATATGGTCCTCATCTTCAGTCCTAAGAGGTTAACGGAAAACAACATCTAGTCATTTCTGAAAGAGAGCGGAAAGGTCAGTAACCGTCAATTAAATAACAGCTTTACGCAATCGACTTAACTTACTTTAATTACGCGGATATTGAAATTACGCGGATTGAAAATAATCAAGATCTTTTTGCGATTTGTCATTTATTAAATAAATGACAATTACAATTCTTCTGACTGACTAAAGGTTTAGCTAAATTTACATAGAATTTAATTTCAAAATATCTCTTTCTCGCTCTCGTGCATTGTATAGAATTTAACAGTGATTCCCAAAATGAATGACATTGTCTAGGTATGCAGCTCACTAGATCAAGAAACAGCCTGTATGTATAGGTATCTGAAAGGTTAACCTGGTTAAGCAGATATCCAAATGTTCTCGCGGCTGAGGGTCCTTTAGGACCCAGCGGAGAGCTCAAGTGCGCGGCTTGAATACGCTTCATTCCCTCAAACTTACATTTGGAGATGATCGCTTTCAGCAGGTTAGTTGTTCTCTCCCGGGCAGGTTAGGTAAGCGCTGGCAGCAAGTGAATTAAACTGGAGGTTTGGCTGCAATAACTTGCATTTTACGGACTGAGTGCCATAACAATGACTTTTATTGACAAATGCTCCTTATCAGTAAAGTATGTTCAGCTGGCCGCTGAACGTTTGACAGACGTGTAGGAGAACCTGTGCATTGCATTCAGACAATTGCTGTGGAGTAACATTTCTGGGACGTGATCTGATCAGAAAAAAACGGATTCATTCACTGGATGTTTTCTGTCTGAAAAAACTGCCAAGGTGGGTTATTTTTGTTGCTCGCATGTGGCAAAAAAGGAGTCTAATCATCATCCATGTGCAGGTATTTTATTAGCATGACTGGAGGAAATCGACTGAGGCAGGTATATATATATATTTTATATATTAGAGATCGTTCAGGTGCTTTTCCTGTTTAATTAGTTATTTCTAACACCTCCAATTTGTCCATTAATCTATTAACGGCTTTATCCAAATTTAGAACTATATTTCCCTCTAAACTACCGAGTTTTGCCTACTTATTCATACAGTCATTATGTTTGCTTTCTGTTTTAAAGGAATGCATATCACACTTTCAGTTTGGAATTCGCATAACCACAAGCTCATTTTATTTAATTACCTTTCCACTGTTCATGCGCACGAGCGTTCCAGGTGCGGTTTAGTCAAGCCATTAAAGATCAACAGTGTTTTGTCTCCAAAAGAAAGCGTTTTGTCTAGTGATTTGTAGTTAAAGACTAGCACCCTGTTGCTTTTTCTCGTTTACTAAAATAAAGATTTAAGTTAGTAGCAAAAAAGCCTTTTTGGAATAACATAAAAAGACCCTTTTTAGTTCATCACAATGTAGGTGTTTTTAAGAACTCAGAAACTATTGTATTAAAGAAGCTGAATTAAACGCCTTAAAAGAACCATACAGCATATTTAACTCAAGAAGCCTATACTATATATGATTTTTAATGATAAGAGACTGTCCATTAATCATGAATGTCATAACTGTATAGTGCGTCTTTATTAAATAATCTAATAAGGGAAGATTACAGATAGATCACGTTTCAGTCCCTTAATGATTATTCATCAATTGGCATTTGTTTCCCGCTTAACTGGAGCTCAGCACAGATATGTTACTTCAATGGAGTTAACTAGAAGGACGTGACTCTTTGTTGATCTCAGCGGTGTTTGTGGGAATGAGAGTAGCACTTTAGACCTCATGTCACTTTGTGTGTGTGTCACAGCATGCAAACCTTTCAGGAAAGAGGTATTTAATTATGCATGTTCCTCTGGTATGTGGTGAATATGGTCCGATGGGAAGAAAGCGACAGGCTGATTGGCATTACTCATGAAAAGAGATTGATGCATGTTTGGAAGAACATGCCAAACACTTTAGATGTGTGAAGCTTCCCTGAAAAGCAGCTGTACATGGCAATCTTTTACATATATACACACACACATGTACACTCTTAAAAATAAAGGTTCTTTATTGGCATCTGTGGTCCAGTCATAAACATCCACAGAAACTTGCCATTGCACTAAAGGTTCTTTAGATTATTAAAATGCTCTTTAGAATAATGATAATAATAATGGTTCTTTTTATTGAAAGGTTCTTTTTGGAATCCAAAATGGTTCTTCATGGCATTGCTGTGAAACCCACCTTTCTCGTGCTTTATTTTTAAGAGTGCATATGCGTGGTAATTCTTTTTCTTACTGACATCATTAACACCATAGCAGATGCTAATCTGTCAGTTCAGAAACTGACAGAAAACAAAGCCTCACAACCTTAAAAAAGATTACAGGGTGTAAAGCTGTTAAGAGCTTGTTTCGATTTCAGCACCTGAACAGCTCCAGTACCAGGGCGCCCAAAGCTACCATGTAAAGCAAGTGGTGGTGTGTGTTTGAGAGGAAGGGAACAGCACAGAGGGGGTTAAGGGAAAAAGTAGGAATGGTCAAGGCATGTTAGGTGCATTGACACTATGAGGGACAACAAGGTTAGTGGAAAGACCATTGAATAAATAGAAGTATTCGCAGTTTTAGAGGGTTCCTGAGAGGCTGTAACCAAGGCAAACTATGTGCTATGAGTGCCTACAGACTTAAAAACACTTCGGTATGCTTCAGTTGCCTGGGGAGTAAAATACAAGTAGACACAGGGGGGTGTTTTCAGAGGATCTGAGAAAAGAAAAAGAAAAAAAAAGTAGGGATAAAAAAATATCCGAGCCACCACTACACTTTTTTACGTAAACATATGGGACACTTGTAAAACATTCATGGTCCCTTTTTCATAGCAAAATCTTTTATTTTTCTGCCGTTAGATTGCTGCATCGGTATAAAAAATGTGTTGCTTTCTGTGCACCAGAGAAATATGAGAATCTTGGAAATGAAATTTGCCCCTTTTAAAGTGCCCCTATTATGGCATTTTAAAGGTTGCTAATATTGCTTTATGGGTCTCTTAAAATAGGTTAACATGTATGCAAGGTCAAAAAACACTTTAGTTTTTTTCCAAAAATAGATTTAATTTTACCCCATTTCTAAAGGATTCATAAACGACTTGTGGGAAGCAGTTCAAAGAATCAGTCTGTCTAAAGCCCTCCTTTCCGTGAGCCCTCACTGCTGTGATTGGTGAGATGGTGCAGTCTTTTATGATTGGTCTACCGCTACAGCGCGTGTCGGAAATCGAAACGCCTATTGCCATAACAAGTTGTTTGTGACGTAGAATTTGGGTGGACACATCTTGATAGACAAAAACTTGTTTGTTTATTGTGTGCTGTCGGTGTCACAACTTTGTAGATAGTTTATGTCCACAAACAGCTACATGACACACTGCATGAAAGATCATATTTAAAAAGGCATAATAGGGGCACTTTAAAAGAATAGTGCAAAAGGATTGCCTAAAAAAATGTAATATTCTCTTCGTTTTTTTGCCATTTATCTTTCCAATTCTTTCCATTATTTCTTGTTTCTTATAAAAAAAAAAAAAACTTAGTGGTTAGTCTTTTATTAAAAGGAATGTCCAATGAAAATTTCAAGGGGAAAAAAAGTCACAAAATGAAACTTTGGTAGTTATTCACTAATAATCTTTCTCTCAACAGAACTTCTAATTTATCCCTTTTTGGTCTAAGGAAGAAAAGTCATATAGATTTGAAACTTGAGAATTTATCATCAATTAATTATATAAGTACCTTTTTAGTTGAATTTTTCCTTTGACATTTAGAATGTACTGACACTGCAGTTCTTGGAATACATTTTCTGCCAAATAGCCAATTTTATTATCTCTCTCAATATATATATATATATGAAGAGTTCAGATGCAATAGCCTCTAAGTACATCTGTCTTTTTTCTTTAAAATTAGCTTTTCTTTCTGGCTGTTTAAAGAGCATTCACTCAGTATTGTTATGTCAATTTTGACCAAGATGTCAAAATTGAAAATTTAAATGCTGCAAGTAAATTTAGGCATCAAACTAAAATTATGAAAACTGGATATTCATTTAGAGATCTTCTTAAGATTTATTAAATAAATAAATAAATGTTTATTAAATATTTATTATAACATTATATATATATATGTGTGTATATGCTTTTAGAGATAACAAACAAATGGCAGATTATGCACTGTTTAAAAATTGTATAAATAATATAAAAATAATCTATAATAGTCTATATACAACAATATAATTAAATTTATAAAGGATGGATATGGAGATATGCTTAGGACTACATGCCGATATATATATATATATATATATATATATATATATATATAAACAATGAGCACAAACAATGAACTAAAATCCCTGTTGACGTGACGATGGTATAAAGACAGGGCAGTGTCGTGAGAAAGAATGTTTTTCCATATGAATTTCAATACCAAGTACCAATACCACTTCTGACCCATTTTGGAAAGACCCTCCTTTTATTTGTGATGATCTGGTGCTTCCACAGTCTCCATTCATCTGTAGAAAATTCCAGGAAGCTCTCGTTCCTCTTTTATCTCCCTCCGATGTATTAGTTTTCTCTCTAATGCAAGCCTGATAAGCTCACACTTCTCAAATTCCTAGTGTTAAGTGCATGGAAAAAAGTCTCTCCCATCTCTACTGTAACCCAATCACAGGACTGGGAGTCTGAAGCTTTAGCTGGATTAGGAGTGTGATAAAACACTTGTGTGATATCGGACCGCACCTTATCTATCCCTCTATCCATGACTGCCGCATTTAACTTAACGTCTGTTCTTATGCTTTAGAGCTACCACTATTTCAGTCCTATTACTGACATTTTTTATGAAACCCATGATGCTGACGGCTATACAGTAATGTCTTATTAATCACATCCTGCCCCGTGCCAGGGGCTGAACGTGGTAATTGGCTCCTTGTTAGACGTCAGCATGATTGACAAAGCACATTTAGAGGCTGCTCTGTTTCATCTATCATGGCTTGTCCCCCTATTTGAGGGGGCATGGACCTAATCAAGTCAACCAATCATACCCCAACATCAAGGATTCCTTATTTTGATGGATATGATGGAGGAGTGCATTCAGAAACCTGTTTTTTCATACTGTACGGCCAGTGTGTGCTTGTTTTTGTTATTGATTGTTACTGATACACTATAAAAAGTGAAAATGTTACCCTAAAGGACTAGACTAGACTGTATGTGGAACACAAAAGGAGGCATTTAGTAGTATGTTCATGCTGCTCTTTCCATTTAGTTAAAGTGAATGGTGAAAAAGCACCATAAAAGGAGACCAAGAACAATAACCATAAAGATAACAATTTTAGCATCCACATCAAATTATGTTAATGTTCTGTTTATTATAAGTGTGCATTGCAGATTATGCCATTTGCTGCTTTAAATGCTCAAGCTCTTTAGGCAGGATGGATTCTAATCGGCTATCAATTGTTATTTTTATTATAATTTTTATATAATTTTATAATTAATTTTTTTATTAAGGTATCTCATGTATCAATGTATCTCAAAGTTTTTTTTTATAATAGGGAAAAAATTGCTTTGTAAGTGATTACAGAGTGTGTAATATAGTGATATCATCCTTCTGTATCTTTATTGTTGTAATTGTTCCAAATTTATTCTCTAAACTCTGAGTTTCTGTCTGTCTCCTCCCCTTTTTTAAAGACGCAGCGATATTTCTCGCCTTAGCCTTATTCATTCAATGACCACATTTTAGACACAAACAGAGAAGAAAGTTACAAGAATGGCTTGTCCTTTTTTGGAGGATCCCATAGATGAAGAGGCTGTATTAATTCAAAGAGAATTACATTTACGTCGGGCAAGGATTTTG
>JAUMHI010000034.1:5180396-5208470 GCA_032359435.1 Enteromius unitaeniatus
AAAGGAGTACTTTTACTGGAGTAATATTTTACAATATGTATCTGTACTTTTACTCAAGTACTTGATTTGTGTACTTCATCCACCTCTGCTCCCCTTCAGGAAACCATGATTTCACAGGTTCGTTGAGTCCAAAACGCTAAATAATTTTTAAGAAAATGTCACTTAATGGAACATGCTTAGACAACTCACAAAACTGCTGAACATAGTCCTCTACTGGAGAGTTTCCTTGCTGAAGTTGTAGTATCTGCCCAACTGGGTCCATGACTGACCTGGAACACGAAAAAAGCTGCTGGATCCTGGTACACCGGTGTGTTCCGTAACATAGGGGACTAAGACGAGCGGATCCGTTGTTTCCTTTGAAACTGCATTTCTCAGAGGCGCATGCATGATGCATAAATCTGCTGGAGCGGTTTCCGGTTTCAACAGACATTTTAGGGTGCTATACCTAAGTTTACAAAAATATAGTACTTTTATAATTTTATTTCACCACTCGCTATACATTATTTTCTTGGTGTTATGGGAAAACCAACCAGACATAAATTATCGGGAATCAACTTGCCTTATCAGTCTCATTTGCCCAAAAAGCCAAGTTGAAGCCAAGATCCAGCAAATAAATTAATGAAACTAAGGACTTTTGGCAATTCAGCGCAAACTGTCTGCCAGCAACATGCTCCAGACGGCAAGGGATTCCTTTCAGAGTCTGGCCTGCTGGCTGGCACTGTGAATTTCCCATCCTCCTTCAGATCTGAGCGGCTTGGCAATCTTTGAGGCAGAGCCTCATGAGCATGTGTCAGACCTGCATCAAAAGAGAGCAAGTGCTGGACTGAAGGCTTGTTCGGGATCACAGGGGTCACAGATGCTGAAAGCCTCTTCACTCAGAGAAATACAAAAGCACTGAAGCAGTTGAAAGACTCAGGTTTTTTTGGACAGTTGCTGGAGAGATAGTTTATGAGTAATGTACTTCATAAAATGGCACGGTCATAAACACTGGAGCACTTCATGTGGCATGTGGGGACAACAGTTGCTTTAATGACTTGAGACTTTTCTTTAGTACAAGTACTAGTGTCATTCTTCAACTATTCCGTGTAGATTTGTCAGCCAGAGGTGTTGCTGGGCCGGGCTGGGCTGGATGTGAGTGTCTGAAGAAGGGGAAATGACACTGTCCTGTCTAGGTTTGACCGTAAAGGTAGAGTAGACACTCTTTTTACAATGCATTATGTAAAGGTCGAGTAGCCACTCTTTTACAATGCATTATGTAGTTGAATATTGAATATTATATACAGGGGTACACATACGTTTTTCAGTTTTGTTCTCATGAAAGCACCTGGAGATTTGATTTGTTCACACTGCACATACTGTAAACCATGAAATATATATATATATATATATATATATATTATAGTATACTGTATATTAGTAATAAAAAGAATAATAGAAATAATAGAATTAGAATAATAGAACAAGATTAAATAATACTAAATAAATTGAGATAGTATTATAGTAATTATAATTATATTATAAAAATAAGTGTTAAATAAAAATAGTACGGATCAAAATTACAGTGCTGATATATGTATTTCTCTTTTACATATATAAAAACTGTCCTCATTTTTTAAATTTAAAATTTTTATTTTGGCAAGTTGGCGGTAAGTATGTATATCCGCTGCCTATGTGTTTTAGTGTTGCTAAGCAGTGTTGGTAGTAGCATGTTACAAAAGTAATGCATTACAGTAATAAATAACTTTTTGTTGTAATGCAGTAGTGTAAGGCATTACTAATCAAGGCAGGTTTTACAGGAGTTTCGCGAAGCTACTGGCCCAACAGTGGAAACGTGGCATGATTTCGTCCTCTGTGTTCCAGCTCTGAGGCTATTACTGTAGCTCCGCCCGGCTCGCACTGGCCTTCTACCAAAACAGCTTATAATCTTTCATCGAATAAAATAGTTAAGTTTTGTGTGTGGCAAAATAATTATATTTCGTTTAGTTTGTTTATTAAGTTAATTTAGAAAAATGCTTGGAGCATTTTGTTTTTTTAAAGTAACGACAAAGTGGCCAGCGGCAGAAAGTGCTGATCATAAACTATGTTTGATCAATTTAACCATTTCAAATCATCACAACTTAACCTAAAATGCAATAAAAACATTTCAAGCATATAATAATGTTTAAACGTTAAACTAACTCCAGTGGAAACTAAATGGCCGACCATTTTATTCAAAGTTTAACATCATTTAAAACAGTGGCCTTTTATTTTGGTGCACTGATGATATCTTGAACAGGAGTGTTTCACAAAAATTAATCGAAACTCAGCGAAGAAAGGACATAAATACAAAAGCTTCAAATGACCACTTAACACAAAAAAACTAAAAACAAAAACTCTTTCATTTTAATTATAATCCATAAAGATGACTTAAGGAGCATCAGAGGAGATGGCAAGTCAGGAACTTTATCTTTGTGACACGGACTCAGAAAACACTAAATAATGAGTAATGAAAAAATGAAAATTTTTTCCTCTGACATATTTATGGGAATTAGGCTACTTTTGCTGTTGCTGTGACAAGCTTTAACCTGTTGCGTGGCCGGCACGCACGTCCTGATATGCTGAGTTAGGCGTGTTCCTGGGTTAACTTATTTTGTTCACCCTGGAACAACATTTTATTCCTAAGTTTTAGTTTTGACCATATCTCTACACCTAAACCTACCCCTACCCATGAGTATTGCCTAAAATCAGAGGAAATAGATAGACTATAGATGACTGACACTAATGTACAAGCACCAAACTCTGATAAGCCTAAACTTCACAAAAACTATATACTGGTTCTTCAAATCTGATTGGCTAATCACAATGTTGTTCAAGCAAAATCAGTTTCTGCGTGACGGGGCACGCTCTCTGTAGTTATTTTAATGAAAGTAACTTAAAAGTAATACAGGAGTCATGTAACGCATTACAATTTTTGAATCAATAATATTGTAATGTAAGGAATTACTTTTAAATAAATGTAATACTGCTGCCAAGTGAAGCACATCACTATAAAATGTGGCAGTGTTGTGTTTTGCTCCAAATTGCCTAGATTTGTGTTTTCAGGAAATCTTATACAGTATTACTGGTGATCTTAAATGGTGATGACAAGTGTTTTTAAAGGTACACGTCCTCTAGTGGGTGTAAAAATGTCGTATTGCGCCTGTCGTCTTGAAATGACATATGACCGTCATTACCAATCAAAATGCATGTATGATTTAAATGCAGTGTGTGGACTTTTCACACTGATGTTACTGTAATTAAAAATTCATATGGATGACCAAACTAATTCACCCCTAAACCTACTCATTACAAAAACAATGCAAAAATCATGTTTTATCGGGTTTCACTAGAACATGCATTCTCTGGGTTCGAATCCATGATCACATAATGCATGAATCCATGATCTTATAATGCATTGCTCTACAGCCTGAACTACACCAACCTTGAGTCATTGAAACATTAATATGCAAATTTTCTTTGGCTGATAGGGGCACAATTTTAGTATATGCTCTGGTGGGAGGAGCGTCACGCTGCAGACTGCAAACATCCAGGGGGTGCGGATGGATACAGATCCAACCACTCCCTCCTTAATATACCTTAACCTACCCCCAACTAGCCCTGTTCTCTCCCTATTAAATGTACAAAAATTTAAAAAACTTTTATTCTGATTTATTTCAGCTAACAAAACTATTTTTTTAATATATTTTGTTCATAGCCATTATGCAAGGAATACTGTTTCCGAGTCAAAGCCTCATCAAAAGTTTCTTATGTCAGACTTATAATGGATGGAGCTGACTTTACTGTCATAATGCACTTACAGTTACACATTTTAAAATAGTTATTGGGTTATAGTCAGCCTAATGTCTATTGTTACATTTTTACATGTACCTATAACCCACAAGCAGTGGGTCTTTCTTCAGGACAGGTTTTTTTTTTGTAATAAATATACTATGTGACTAATCACTCTGAAGCTGTTGGAAAATTACATAAGCATTGAAAATCTGATATCGATCTTGCCCTAGTAGAGCAGTTCTTCCACCAAAAAAAGCAGTTGTACCTCAATCAATGCTTGAGAAACTTTACTTCTCAAATAGCCAACCCTTTTTATTTATTGATGTATTTATATATATATATCACATTTTTGCTTTGGCTCACTTGACTGCTAGACTCTAATTTTAAGTGTATTACTATATATATATATATATATATATATATTTGTTTTTGTTTTTTTCCCCTAATTTGTTCATACTTAACGATGCAAAATTGCAATTGTCATATTTGGCACATACAGATGTATTACTTACAGAATAGGTTGAAAATAACTCTTACTATTCCTTTGGGCAATAATACAAGGTGTAGCAGCTCTGCAATTTGTAGTATTAATTGGCAGCTAAAAAAGGATTCTTCCTAAATCTCTAAGTAGCGTCACCTGCTATAGTCTTGTGAAAACATTTTGCACATGTGATGTGTAAAACTATTATGATAAATTTGTTGAAATCCAGAATGGAGAACTTCTTGGGAATGCTTGGAGAGATCTGGGGTGTGTTTCCCAAAAGCATTAAACAACTATAATCACAAGTTATAATAAAAGCAATTAACAGCTTCACACTGTTGTGTGGTTGGAACCACAGTTCTCAGCCTATGCTTAGAAACATCATTTCTTATCATTCAACATAAGGGGCTTTGCACGGTCTTATAGAAATAGTGCAAAATCATGAATTATAGTGCATATACATTTTAGATAAAATGTAAAAAAAAATGTAGATCAAACTCCTGATCATATGATTACATACCATTTTATATAACGCAATGCACTACCACCCTTCTTAGGTACTGTGACCCATACTTGGAATTCGTGCTCTGCATTTAACCCATCCAAAGTGCACAAACACACACCGTGAACACACAACCAGAGAAGTGGGCAGCCAATGCTGTGGCGCCCGAGGAGCAGTTGGGGGTTCGGTACCTTGCTCAAGGGTCTTACCTCAGTCGTGCCATTGAAGGTGGAGAGAGCGCAACCCACCACCTACAATTCCCACTGGACCTGGGACTCAAACCCACAGCCTTCAGGTTACAAGTCCAACCCCAAGATTTGTTTGATTGCACTGTGCGAAGGCATCAGTTATTTTCCTTTTTGACCAAAAAACTGAGTTGCTCACTATATTACAAAATGTCATTGCACAGTTTTGGACACAAAAGCCCACCAAATGTTAATTAAATATTCAGTAGGGTTATTTATAAAACATTTAAAAATAAATACAATGGGTGACAACATCCCGGATCAACAATGTTCATGTATCGCAGGGTAAAATTAAATTAATGTACATTTAACCAGTTTAATATGAAGAAAACAGTGTAGACTTTGTTTGTGTTCTTGTGTTGTGTTTGACCTATATTGTACAAGACACAAGAACAGTCTGCTCTTTAAGTTTGTTCATTAACATGGACTCACTAACATTAACATTAATGTCTCTATTTTTAACGTTCTGCTTGAACAGATGAAAATTGTAACTTAATGAGTGTTTGACAACAAGAAAATGAATGTTTTTTGTCTTCATTTGGATTGAGGTTGAATGTGTAGGGACATTTTGCTCTGTTTTGTTCAGATTCAGGAAATGTAATAAAATTAATTATATTGCCTATCTTTCAGGATACCTGGAATCAGTATCACAAGTACCCCAGACACATTGTTTTTCCTTTTTTGAAGCATTAACCCCATTAAAGCGATGCAAGCTTCGGGTCTTCCAATGGTTCTCTGAAACCTACATATAACCGAGTTCCACTCTCTGTGCAACTGATACTCGACTGCCATTGGCTCATCTGCATTCGAGGGTAGGGGCTTACCGATAAGTCAGTTATAACATGCTTTGATGGGTTGTATTTCAGGGATTTGGACAAATGACCCATACAGCTGTTTTGGTTGGAGGACAGGTTGATCTGAAGAGTGTCTAGCTAGTTTCTCCAACAATGCATCATACCATTGTAATTAAGCTGAGAGTTACATCACAGTTCAAGAAATGCACTCCTTACCTGTAATACCTGAAAAAAAACATGTGAGCATTTCCATTGGATGATGCAAGACCATGGTTTGAAATGTGACATCTTTGCTCAAGGAGAGACCACTAGTGTCAAAAGTATTCACATTCATTACTCAAGTATAAGTATAGATACTAGGGTTTAAAAAGACTTCTGTAGAAGTTATAGTATCATCTCCAGTTTTTTACTCAAGTAAAAATGTAAAAGTACTTTTCAAAACTACTTAAATATAAAAGTAATGTAAGGGGAAAAATGGCATTAAGCACAAAAGCTTACAAAGAGTTACAAAGTTATCATAGCCTACTTATCACACCACTAGCCTAGTTTCCATCCAGTTCTTACGCTGTTTTGTTATCGACAAACAGAATTTGTGCAAAAAAATGTCTGAACTACACCAAGCCTGTTTCCATCCAACCGGCCTTTTACTGATGAAATGGCGTGTGTCATGACGTCATCCTTTAAAAAAACGAACTGTTACATAAGTTGCATTGGTGTATCGCAAAAAATGTTTTGGCCTTAACTGTTTTCATAAAAAAGAAAAAGGAAAAGAATGCACCAAGTAACAGCCTCAAGCCTATGCAGAATTTCAGTTTTTGTAATGCGCTCTTGAGAAAGCGGACTCCAATTTGTTTCCTTTATTTACAAAACATTGCTGTTTTTAACGTTTTGCGTGAAAATGTGAGTAGTAGAAGTAAAAAGTCGGCTGAAAAATAATTACTCCAGTAAAGTATAGATACTCAAAATTTCTACTTAAGTAAGGTAACTAAGTGTTTGTACTTCGTTACTTGACACATCTGGGAGAGACCAATAATAATGACTCTGAAGCTGCATGAAAAATAGCATCATGACAGTGCTGATTGGTTGATGACATCAGGAAAAGATGGAAAATAAATCAGTGTACCACCTCTAGTAGCATATAATCCCACTTCACACTATTAATTTGAATTTCTGAACACTACACTGAAAATGAGAATCAAAATTTGATTGCTCCCCTTTTAAAAGTAGTATTTGGCTGTAACTTTGTGACTCACACTACTCTGAAAACAAGCATTACAATTTGGTCACTACCATAATATATATTTATGCAAAAAGAAACTTGCACACAGCTAATGAAGAAAGATGCAAAAACGAAGCAGATGGTGTATTTATAGAATATACTGGCATGGGTGAATGAGGCTTAGACATGGTAGACAGCCAAACCTTGAGATATGGAGTCAAAAAGGTACTCGGGGACCTTTGACAACACTTGGTTTGGTGTGAGTAAGTAAGGAGTAAATATGAATCAGAATGAGTCACAATGCTTAAACTCATCTTCAGTTTCTCCACTAGAGCTGAGCTGATTTGAGCAACAGCTCATTAATCATGCTATGAAATTTCTATGACTAACCCTACAGTAAAGTGGCAATCAAGAATACATGAATAGTTGGATGGTTAATCAGTTGAGTCTGTTGTATAATTCTCTTCATAAGTGTGACATATTTAAATTATTAGCGAGGGTCACTTGTTTTACAGAAACTACCACTGTATTGTTTTATGCGACAAAGAGAGCTTAGAGCTGTTATGACTCAGAGCTGCGTTTGTGTTATACAATGAAATAACAAAGAGGTGAAAGGGGAGTAAAGCGTCAGGAGGGCAGATGTGAAAGTTCAAGGAGCGCAAATATAACAGCTTTGTTGTGGTATGGGTGAACAACGGTGGTGATGGGTTCAAAGATCACTAGCTTGCTGGCAGCCCTGCCATGTGCCACACATGAACTTCAAGGACATGTTATGCATGAAGCAGGAGAAAGCATAGAAAATATATAATAATTATATATTTATGGCATCAGCAATGAAGCATAATATTATATATATATCACTTGCATGCATTGTGCACAAATTAAAATGCAATGCTTCTGTTGTAAGGACATCTCCACCACAGGGTTAAAAAAAACCTTGGTAAATAATTAATTAACTACGAGATTTAAAGAAAAGTCATAATAAGGGGAAAAAAATATTTTTGAAAGAAAATATGCAAACTTTGTCAAGATTGACTTTTTTAATCTCATAATTTCAACTTTTGAATTTATGAATTTATCATTATGGGATTTTTTTATATGGCAAGGTCTCATCATTACGAAGATGAAAAAATAAATAAATTAAGATTAGAGCCATTATAATGCAAGAATAAAGTCTGCAAGACGTGAAAATGTTGGGAAAAAACAGATTGAGACAATAAAACGCTACATTTACACACCACATCTATAACGATAAAGGACAGAGAAACAACATCGTTGGGGATGATTTTCAGAATGATTTTTTCCCGCTGATGAATGATAGAAACATTGACAGCCAATCAGAATCAATCCTGCTATCACACGTTTAAGCTTCGCTATCTTTAAAGTTATCGTGCTTGGTGTGAATGGGCCTTAATGCTTGTGGATGTGATCGAACCCAAGTTCGAATCTGGGTTTGCTGAACTTGCTCTTCTTCCTTTTCTCATTACATATCACACTGGAAAGGTGGAAATCAATAGCCTAAAGTTTCCAATAGCCTAAAGAAACCCAAGCCTCTTTATGGTATGGAGTTGCCATATGGCAACAATTAAGTTACTTAGTTTGTTTATTTACTTATTTGACTTATTTCCGATATATTAATTAATTTGATATATTAATATTTTAAAATAACACAGCTGCATCCGAGCATTTTTCTATCACTTTTGATTTAAAATTAAGCAACAACACAACAAAAATGCTCCTTACCACTAGGTGGCACTGCCAATTGTGCTCATGTATATTAGCAGGTGCCAGCGGGCAGTCCAGTGTTGTCAGGGTCACGATTTACATTCCCAAGTAAACAGAGGTGCTTTTTTTCGGGGTTACTTAGAAAAAAAACAAAAGAAAAGCAAAAGAAATATATTAATTTTGATTTGACACGGACTTTAAACCTGTGTTTTAGCACCACTGGATGTTTTACTTTAAACTTGCCACAAAACGTGCAGTAAGGTAAGTAAAGCTGGTGTGGCAGAAATGTATTTAGAGGCACATATTTCATAAAAAGCATAAACACAACATTAACTAAAAAATAAACTAAATAGGACAAATGAATAATTAATTATTAAATATATAAATAAATTATTAAATTAAATAAAATGTATAAATTAATATTTAAATAAATAAATATTATTTTTTTATTATTATTTTTTTCATATTATATCACACAAAGACATAGGCAGGAAATAAGTCAACTCAACCCAATTCCATGTGCTATTAAAAATAAGAGACCAAGGACTGACAGAGTGAAGTGGTGGGAAGAACTGTTGATTGAATTCTGACAGCTTGGTGTATCCGGTCTCTTCCACCCCCTCTGGGTAATGAAGTGGTGTTAAGTTTACCCCAGCCGGACGAAGCCCCATGGGATAGATAATGAGGCCAGTTGTTAATTAATGTGAAGTTCTCCTGGTCTCTGTATGCTCTGTGAATCCCAATTAGTCTGAAGCTTAACAACATGTTGCACTTGATTTTTTTTAGTTCACTTCAAAGCTCAGGCTCCTTCTGCTGTTTTCAGAGTCCCTGCTTTCTCTGAGTCTTTATACAAAAGGGCATGCTGCATGGCATGGAGGAAAGACAGCAATGTGTATACTTCTGCTTAGACACAACCACAGCTTCTACCACTCACACGTCAAATCATTATAACAACACCGTACTAACTAGACGAGACAAGTCTAGAAAATAATACTCAGAAAAAGGCAAAACTATATTTCGATGGTCCACTTTAGACATTCTAGTGAGTAACTTCGGAACTACATGTCCATTAGCAGTCTTTAGTGTATTAGTAGACTGTCTGCTTAATATCTTCTAACAGTTTGTTTGATGGGTCCACAACATACAACATATTGACTTTGCAAATGTACAGTATGTTGATTCATTCTACCAACCCTAAACCTACCCTAACAGGCAGTAGACACATAGTTGCAAATTAACGATAATTAGATTACATGTAGTTACAAAGTTACTTATAGTTAGTAGAATGTCTAAAGTGGACTGACAAAATAATGTGTAACCCAAAACAATAAATCAAGCTATGTCCACATACTGTACACTGTACATTATTTAATAAATAGAAAGTTAAAATTGAATTTTATGCTGCATTGTTATTTCCAAGTTTTGATCAATTTAATATGTTCTCGCTAAATAAAAGTATTAATTTTACAGATCTTTTTAATGGTACGTATATAATAGCAGCAGGACTGTTCAAATCCGTCATTTATTTCCCCCGCACCTCTTCAGAACCGTGTTGTGTTTCCTTTGTGACCCAATGCCACAGATATTTAACACGCTGATATCCTGTGAGGATTTACTTGGCCCGGATCTTATCATAATGTTTTCATTTTACGGCCAATGAAGTGATTTCCAGATATCCAATCGGCAATCTGTCAGGCCCACGCCACATATCTTATTCTGCAGCGTATGCAGGTCTTGCTGGCTTCACAGTTCACCACCGCTTTGCTTCATTTCTCCCATGGTCAGTGGGGTAAGTCCTGCACTGCAGTAAAGCACCACGATGACTATGGACCATTAAAGTGCTATTGAGTTTCTGTCAAATCGCCAGCACCTACAATCTCTCACTGTCCCTGCTCTCGGCCCTCTCCATTATCAGGCCCCGCCAGCCAGCATGGCTCAACTTCACCATAGACATAGCTAAGACTGCCATACCTTGACAGAGTCAGCATTAGTTTCAGCCATCGAAACCTTGCTCTAAGGTCTGTGTGAGGCAGGATGTGGTGTATCCTTGTGATTCTGGGCGAACCCATAACCTTTCATCAATATAAGCCTTAGCAATTCTGTTCCTCTGGGAGAGATTGGGAACTCAATCTTATAGTTGCTTGTGAAGACCCTTGTAGTAATTGAAACGAGGCTCTGCGTCATGAAACAGACGAGTGAATCCTTCCTATAGCAGTGGGGAAGGCCTTTTTTTGCAGAGCAGATAAGGAAGAAATCATTGCTTTTAGAGAGGAGAATGATGTGAAGAAGTCTGACACATAACAAGAGATCAAGGTTTGGCTGGTTAGTACACGTATGATGATGCAGTTACTCCTACTGGTAGATAATAGTACTACACCATCTGATTTTAAAATCTTTTCCCATTGCCCGGTTCGGGGGCTATTTAAAATAAGCCATGTATTCTGACTAAACACATATTTTGCATGCAACATACAGCATATACATTACCGTTTTTATAGCTGATAAGGATAGTTACAGAAAATTTAATTCAAAACTTTTTGATTTGGTTGCTTCATCACAAGAGATTTGGAGAAATTAAGCATTACATCATTTGCTTACCAACTGGTCCTGTGCAGTAATTGGGTGCCGTCAGAATGAGATTTCAAACAGCTGAAAAAAACATCACAATAATCCACATGACCCCAGTCCGTCAATTAATGTTGCATTTTTTTAAAAAGTTATTTCATTTTTCATATTTCATTCCTCAGTTTGCTTGCTTATTTGTTTATTTATTTCCTTTTATTTTATTTTATTTTATACAACATAATGTAACATTATCAGACAAAACACATACAATTTTTCTATGTACAATATCTATGTATATATTAACTGGATCAATGGAATATTTAAGAGGTTATATATTCTTGAAGATTAATTATATTGTGAAAGTTTTATTTAAGCATATTTGAAAAGGTAATTTACTCCTGTGATGGCAACATTTTTCTGAGTGTCTAATGATCCTTCAGAAATAATTATAATATGCTGATTTGATGCTCAGGAAACTTTTCTGATTATTGTCAAAGTTGAAAATAATTAAGCCGCTTAATATATTTAATTAATTTTAATTAATTTGCATTTTTTTTCAGGATTCTGAGATGAAAGAAAAAAAAATACAGCAATAATTTGAAACAGGTTTTTCTAATATTAATATTTTATTATAATTTTATTTTATAATAATTTCAGTTAACCAGTGTTAGTTTAATAAAGGAATATTAATACTAACCTTTTCTGGCTATAACCAGACTCATAACCACAATGTTATTTCATTTAATTTGTTTTTTGTTGTTGTTGTTTGTTTGTTTTGGGGTTTTTGTGTTGTTGATTTTTGTACTGTATCAATGTCATGACAAAGATTTCCATTATTAAAGAAGTTAAATATTAACAGTCCTGCTTTGTAAACTCCACAAAGAGCACATCACATCTTTGTCTAGAAAGGAAACAAGACAAAGATGAGTAATCAGACATGACGTTAAAGCCAGACTTCCTCAGGCATTTCCTTGATCCAAGTCTAAACAGTGAATCATACCCACAATCCGATATTTAATTGAAAGGCATTTTCTTTTTCTTTATGTGAAACACAGAAACATGCACAGGGTTCAGTGTGTTTTATAACAGGAAACATTTTGTCCCTTAAAAACTCAGTCTAGGTTGCAGGTGGTGATTCGGTTCATGGAAGAAATGGGAAATCTAGAGGCTTTAGTGTGTGATCTGGGGTGCGACTTTCAAACATTTGTCACATCAGTTGATTTGTGGGGTGGCTTGGACCTATTCATCAGGCCCTGCTGTCACTGGGCAATCAGTTTATGTTCCTCATCCACATACTCTGTCCCAGACCGCATCAACAGAGGCTCTGCCTGTCAGTCTCACAGCCTTCATGTCCCTCACATCTGCTGTTGTTTTTGTTTTTTCAGTAACTGCACTAACTTTACATAATGCACTATTATTATAAAAAAAACACAATAATTGCAATAGTTTGAGAGCTTCATTTATGGCAAAGTTGTTTTTTTTTTTGTCTTCACTGTATGAAGCTTCAGAAATTAGTCTAATATGCTGATTTAATTTTTAGGAAACATTTGTAATTGTAATAGTTAATTGTAATAGTGCATAGTATATGTAGTATATATTTTTATGTATTTATTAATTATTATTATTATTTTATTATTACTTTTCTTTCTTTCTTTTCCTTTTTTAGGATTCTTTGATGCACAAAGAGTTAAAAGTAAAAGCATTTATTTTATTTTGTTCTTCTTTTCTTGTGATATTATACATATTTTTGATCAATTTAATGCATCAATGAATAAAAGTATTAATTTCTTTAAAAAATAAATAAATACATTTAATGACCCCAAAATTTTGAAAGTAGTGTATTATTTATATATTATTATATTTTATAGATATATAAGTTGAACATTTATTTGATTATCTTTTCGTTTCAGTTATTGTTGCTGTGATGTCTTTGCAAAACATTTGATGTAAGATTTACAATAATGATCAAAGTGCATTTTGTTAAAAATGACAATCCTAATTAATTTGTTAACAACATTCATCAGAATTTACGTTCAGTGAATCAAACAAAAAGTATTTATTTTCAGAATTACAAAAGATGTTGTTGTGTGCATTGCTATCAAAAAATGATCTCAATAGGACAACAATTGATTAAAAATGTGCTTGTGATATTATGTACCATATTTATTCATCCAACAAGTTTTTACATTTTAAATTTAAAACCTGTTTTTCTGCTCTGGGTCAGTTGGGGTAATAACATTGAACGCCTTCACTGAAGCAAAGTACACAAATACTAAATTAACACAGGCTCGTATGATCAACGCCCTAACATCCTAGTTCAAACCATTGGCCTAGTCACAGAGACACAATATTGGATTGCCCCTTTGGCTTTATGAGGCAGGACCTCATTAGCGACCAGTCTAACATGACCTTTATGTTGAAGTGTCTGTGATGCACACTTCTATGGCGGTAGTCTAATCAACAGGGATTAATAGAGAGCAGCTTTGGAAATTACTGCTGTGGTCCAGCGCCGCTGATGGAGATGTCAGCTATTCTAATGAGACCACTGTCTTCCCCCCCAAACAGAGACCATACGCGGAATGGGATATAATCTACATCGATTTTTCAATGGCCACCTTCAACACTGGTCACTCTATCCCCAAGAGTTAAGAGGAGAGAGAGAGAGCATTGATCGTGATAAGGCAGCTGCTTTTGGTCAGGGAGCCACTGCAGGAGAATCCAGTAGAAGGTCTGGCCCATTTTTGTCACATTAAGCCACTCAGTTTTGTCTATATCAGGGTATGTAAGTGTTGTAATGTGGTGGAGGAAGAAATCAATGATGTGTGCAGGTGGTAATTCACTCCTCTTCCTTACGTGCACACAGAGACGAAACTGATCATTTAGTAACACGTAGAAAGCTAGAATTGGCTCTTATCTTCCTTGGGTTGTTCTTAAATATGTATTTTCTATGGGACACTCTTTTTTAAGGATATTTTGCAGTGACCAGAAGCTGAATAGTGAATTTAAGCCCTAGTAAAAAATTTATATATTTAACATATATTTATTTAATATTAAGTATAATAGTTCAAATCTATTAATATATTTACTGACAGATAACTCAAGGAATTTGGAGTATTACTTGCGCACAATGCATATTTCTTATGAGTAAGCCTAAGGATTGTGTAATATTGCCCTTTAAATGCAAAATATTTAAAGTGTACCTAAAGTATACTTGCAATAGTTCCACTTAGCACAATCAAATATACTAAGTATGTCTTTAATTGGACTGCAGCACTACTTCCGCACGATTAAAGTGCATTAAATTAGTTGTTTCAATTGAGCAGACTTTAAGTATACCAGTTGAGTATGCTAAAAGTGCAATTGCACGGCATATAAATGAGTATTAAACATTAAAACGTCTTTATCTTTACAGAATAACAGTCTCATGCAAAGCATTCTGGCAACCAGAAAACTACTTCTGGCTGCCAGTAATTTCTACAGGAATGTTTTTATATACTGTATACTGTACTCAAATATACTGTTTTATATACTTAATACTGTACTTAAATGTATTTGAATTACATTTACTTCATGCTTAGTATACTACAAACACATTTTCATATTTATGTAAAGTACATAATAAATTGCCATGCAATTGCACTTTTAGCATACTAAACTGGTGTATTTCAAGCCTGCTAAATTGATCTAATTTAATGCACTTAAATTGCGCGGAAGTTGTGCTGAAGTAAAATTATAGACATTCTTAGTATATTTGATTGTGCTATTGCACGTTTACTTTAGGTACACTTTAAATATTTTGCATTTAAAAGGACAATGTTACACAATCCTCATTAAAAATGTAATGAACACACATTTTGGGCTTATTAAAAAGAAATATGCATTGTGCACAAGTAATACTCCAAATATTTTTATACCAGTAGGTCTCGAGTTATTTGTCAGTAAATATGTTGATAGATTTGAACTATACTTAGCGTATTGAAATATTTTTTGATATCTTTTTTACTAGGGTATATTGCTACTATAAACAGTATTAACTGTTTGGGCTACACACAAGTGTGTTTTAGGATTACAGTAATAAATAAAATACTATGATATAACACACCAGTTTTCAACATCAAGCAGCATCTCAGAGAGCTAAAATAACTGGAAGTGGCTAAAATCGGGATCTTTGCATACTCCTGTTTAAAAGTGGTTGTTCATTTCATAATAGAACCAAGTTGTCTCTTATGAAAATGTTAATTGTATTTCCTTTGTATTTGCTACCATATTTCACTTTCAGAAAACAAATTGTGAATTATGTACAATTACAGTATGCCTGAAGTAAAAGAAGGAATATGAAATGTTTTCATAAAGTTTTATGTGTAAAGATTCTTTAAAAATGTATATCTGTGCTTCGTGGATACCAGTATATACAGTAGGTTTGGAGTGACATGAATAGCAGTTAATAAATTTTCCTTTAAAGATGTGTTTATTCTGCCTGACTAAACACTTGTGCCCGAGTGAAACAGTCTTTGCTCAGCACAGCAGCTAAGATCCAATCTCCCTGTGGACATTCCTGGACTAAACAAACAAGGGAAATACATTTTGATCCAAACTACGCGGAGTAGATAATTAATTTGATGAGAGGAAGCATCACAATCTGTCAGTTCTTCCCATGACAGCAGCAATGGGGATAAAATTATTCCACAAACAAAGCTGAATATTTTGTCCCAAGAGCCTTTAGATGTTATGCATCTTTTGTAATTGCATTCCGCCGCTGTTTGTGCCTGAAACAAAACAAGATTTATGACAATTGCAGCCGATCAAACATGTATACAAGACGGAAATTAATGGCCGTCTCCTCAAAGTTCATGGCTGATTGTCATTTGCGCTATGGCTCAGAGGTGTGCAGAATGTTAATGAAAAAGTTGATCTGAAACACAGTGGCTCAGCGGTGCAGGGCAGACACAGAGGCATGAAAAATGCATGGAGCTCCGTGTGTACCTCCAACTTCACTCATCTGAATTCCACTCCCATTCCGACTGGCCAACAAGCAAGAATATCAATTATATTAGCAATTTGGGTGGTAGTGAGTGAGCGGGTAACCGTTGAACAGCTCTCATGAGGCACACTGAAAAGCAGGCGATGGCCATTCGGAGCGTCGTATTGAGCAGTCGATTCAGGAAAACGTCCAACTTAATGCATTAATGGAAGCTGAAGTGTTTTCACCAAAGAATATGTTCATTAACAATGTGATTCATCTCAGTGTGGGTTTACCTCAAATGAGTTCCACTAATGCGTTACTATTAGAGCACTGCATAATTAACACATCCGGTCTCTCTGTGTGTGTTTCAGGAAAACCCATATATGTGTAATAATGAATGTGACGCTGATACCGAAGAGCTTGCCCACCCGCCTGAGCTCATGTTTGACTCTGAAGGACGAAACCCAACCACGTTCTGGCAGTCGACCTCCTGGAAGAAATACCCCAAGCCCCTTCAGGTCAACATCACGCTGTCCTGGAACAAAACAATAGAACTCACGGATGACATTGTCCTCACCTTCGAGTCTGGTCGACCCGAGCAGTTGGTGTTGGAGAAGTCGCTGGATTACGGTCGTACGTGGCAGCCGTATCAGTTTTATGCATCTGACTGTTTGGATGCCTTTACTATGGAGCCGAAAGCAGTTCATCAACTGACCCCGAGCACGATGCTAGAAATCATCTGCACAGAGGCCTATTCAACAGGCTATGTGTGGAAGTACGATAAGACTGTGCGCTTCGAGATCAAAGACCGCTTCGCTCTTCTTGCCGGCCCGAGACTGCACAACATGGCTTCACTGTATGGGCAGCTGGACACCACAAAGAACCTAAGGGATTTCTTCACCCTCACTGACCTTCGCATTAGACTTCTACGGCCTGCTACCGGAGCCACAATGGTGGATGAGAACAACCTTTCGAGATACTTCTATGCCATCTCAGACATTAAAGTGCAGGGCAGGTAAGTTCATTTTCATTAGGTTTGAAATATTTTTGCTTAATTTAAAAAAAATGCCAATAAAATGCCCATTAGAAACATATATGCGATTGAGGTGGAATAATTATTCAGTATAGACTCATTGGAAGAGTGTGCCCCTATCTAAATATTTGCACAACTTTTACATACAACTCACTCCAATGCAGTTATAATTACAAGGAAATATTAACAAATCATTAACTATATGACTTATGTGCATTAATAAACTCCTAATTTGCAGCTTGGTAATAGTTAAGGTGTTTTTTACAATTAGATATTGCGCAGAATAAGGGATATGGTCATGCAGAATATGTGCTTCATAAGTACTAACAAACAGCCAATATGTTATTAATAGACATACTAACATATGCAAGAATATTCAGGCCTTGTTTTAATTGCATTTTCCACATGTGGGTGCATGTAACACAAATTCAAATGCAATTGCAAATCTATTGCAAATTTATTGCAACAGTTTGTTCAAATATAAATTAACCTTACACATAAACGTAACAAAGTCTTTTTCATTACAGAAAATAAAATATTAAAAACAGCCTCATACAAAGCATTCTTGGAACCAGAATTCCTCATTAACCTTTTTCTGTTTTTGTTTTTCTGATATTTGTTTTATTAAATTTGTCCTGTAAAGATAAAGACTTGTGTTTAATGTTCATTTATCTTTGAACAAACTGTTGCCAGCAAATAAGATAAAGTAAAATCTACAGTAAGTTACTGGCCACCAGCTGCCAGTAATACAGGCATTTTTAACAGTGTACCGTTTGCATTTTCGCTTTTGCAAAAGCACAGTGACTGCTACATTTCAATTGAAAAAGCCATTTGCAACTGTTTTACAATATTAATAACTACATTTGCAGTTTCACTTTCTCTGCATCGTGCATGTAACCTGCCAAAACCTTATGTCTTTTTCCTCCAAACCTGCATTTAGACGCGTAAATAGACGCAGTCACAAATTGATTAACAGCTGCTTTTAGTTCAAAGCATTCGGCACGGTCATCTGTGAGTTACGCCCAGGGCCGTGCACAGACCTTTTGAGGGGCATGTGCTGAAACTGAAAAAAATGTAAAGACCATTTAATTTCTAAATTATATTTTACGATAGCTTGGCATTAAACAGTGCAAATACACCTGGCCTTTTAGTAAAGTTAGATTTACCAATTTGCCTCCTGGGTGGTTGTCTGTGTGTTATTTGTCATGTGTTTGTGCACTCTCTCTTATTTAGTTGTATTAGTTCATTAATAATGTTCATTTTCTTTTTTTTTTACTTTGCATACATGCAGCTTACATTCTGCATGATAAAATATATAGAATGCACAGTGACCTGATGATTCTCATTCTCCTTGTGTAAAGTTTGTTTTTTGTATTATTATTAAATGCAACATTATTTTTTTTTTTTAAATCTAGCCAGCAAACACATGCATAATATAATAGCATCGTAAACTTTAACCTACCATGCTGTGGGATCATATGCTATATAATATGATGAAATGTTATGAAATTACATAATTTAATTTACTTTACATGCATCAGTACATTCAGCAGACAGCCATAAAATCTAAATCAAAATTTCAAGGATCACTCAGTTGCTTTGTGTCAAACTCAATTGCAGTTACACCGTGGGTTTTTGACCAGCGAATGTGTGGAATTATCATTAAAATGACCACATAACACCGGTGTGGTGTTGCATTATATGATCCTTTATAGACATACTAGCGTTTATTTCATAAAGACTACGTTGCACTTCAAACAACAAGATATTTTACCGTTACAAGACGAAGACGTTCATCTGCTTCTGCTCTATAACTCTGACTGATGTGTGCTCAGGGGGCGGAGTTGTGAAGTTTGACTGACAGTTTGCTTTTTAATGCCTTTAATTGGTTTAATATTTCTTAAAAAGACAAAAAAATGTAAAGGGTTGCCAAACAGCATTGATTTATGTGTGCTGTGCACGTGCCTGGTGACGGAACTAAATTAATAATAATAACCAGATGGAAACATTGGTATATTAATAAAGTCCAAATAAAATGATTATATGCACAATTGAGATTAATATTTGGGTAAAAGCATATTTACAGAATAAATTACTAGACGCGGACATGACTTTGTGACCAAGAAACAACCTGCATGATGGCAATACCAAAAGCAAGATCTGCGAAAGAACTTTTATATTTTCTAATCTAAAATCTCAGCTGTGTGTACTCAAACTTTCAGGTTGAAATTATTGCCGAGTTTTATGCACGTAGCCTCAGCCCAGCTTTTGCAGGGCTCCATAGTGTCAAATGACAGAATAAGCATAATGAGTGACCACTCGTACTCTTTTCTAAAATTAGAAGTCAACCCGTATGGAGGGACATTACAATGGGCAATAAAGAATAAAATGGACCTCAAAGGTCTCATTTGGCCGGCATAAAAAGCAAAAAGTGCAGCATGACTTCACAATGTCTTCACAAGTCAAATGATGGCACAATAGAAACAAAAACACAGCAGCTGCTCTCCAAATTGGGCCGGAATGGCTCATAAGCAGTTGGTTTATGTGAGAATAACTTGGTTCATAATGACGCATTTGATAGGTCCCCTGTGAATCTAAATGCACAGCTCTAAATTAGGATTCAAAGGGCTGCAGTGGTGGATTAGGGCAATTACAGAGTGAGCTAATTGGAAAGAGACTAATCTACTAATTAAGACCATTTACTGCTGATTAAATAATAACCACTGGGGACACATCACCATGCAAGTGTGCCTGTTGGGGGACATTAATATGACTTTGCATCTGTAATGATTGCTGAGGGTATTTTATGTAGATGGTGGTGAATGGTTTTTGATCCTTCATATTGTACTCTTTAGAGCACACGTTTTCATTTGAAGACCCATCGCACAATATTTCAAACTGATTTTATAGTTCAAAGGAAGTTGTACACATGCACGCCCCAGTAGACAGCACTCCTCATGTCAGGAATTGTTTGCTTATTGAGTTGAATGAGCTGACAAATCTTAAGTTAGGTTTAGGAAATCATACACATGGTCCATCATTGAGGCATAAACAAACAAAATTTGACCAATTAGTTTTACCTGATGCAAACAGTTTCACTGTTGTCTCAACAAACATTTACTTTTAAAAAGGACATCTTTACTCACCTTCATTGTGTTGCTTATTAATAGTTAGTAGTGTAGTTTAGGTTAGATTTAGGTATTGGGTAGGATTAGGAATACAGAAAAAGGTCATGGAAAATAAGACAATAATATGTGCTTAATTGCTACTAATAAATGGCTAATATTCTAGAAATATGCTAATAAGCAAAAAAAAGAAGTCAATTCTAAATATGTATTTGCAATTTATTCTAAATATGTTTGTGTAAGAAGACATTAAACATGCAGATCTAAAATGAGTTTGACAGCACTCCTCGCGTTAACTTTGGAATTTATGATCGAGCAGAGAAGCAAAGTGGCTGCTCTATGTCTTAATGAAGGCACAATGAGCTGCTGTTGTTTTGCTTTGATGTCAGAAGAAGAAAATGGTGGTGTGGAGGTTGCAGTACTTGATGTTGGGAAGGACCACCTCTTAAACTACTGTTTTCACAGTAGACCAAATTATCCTCACATGTTCATTAAAAGCTACAATTGAGTAATCATACTAAAAAATACTGCTTTCTGTTTTCAAAATAAAAGGCTATAATTGTGATGTATCAATTAAAAATTACTGTCAACCTTCTTCTCTGATAAAAGAAAAGAAATTCTTTGATCTCCTCTTTTAACATGAGGTCGTTTTATATTGTTTATAATGGACAACATTTTCTTTTCAAATGAAGAAAAGCTACTTTAGGTAATAGAAAGGAAGGAAATATAATGCATGTTTCAGGAAACAACTTTTGTTGTGTTAAATCTGAGCTTTCTGCTTCTTTGCAGTCACCATATTTTGCCATTTATTAGTTCCCGAGGCAAATCAGAGGTGAATACAGGTACATCCAATAACGTCTTCTGCCTGTGGGTTTTCAATTCAATTTAATCCCAAAATTCTCTGAACCAGAGAAGAATATTACAGTGGAGGCCTTTTGACCAGGGTTGTGTAGTTATTCACTTAGATAAGGGTTAGAAGCGTTGAAGGAATGCTTCAGAAGTCCCCAGCACTCTGAAGAGCTTAGAAAGGTGCGATTCCTAACAAGATCTGCATCTTCATAATAATGTGTTATGCTGTAAATTAATTAGATGTTTTTATTTACATTCTAATGATAGATTGATGAAGCTGCAGTCATGTCCTTCAGACATTTTAAAACTAAGATTGAGTGTGTTTACAACACTGAGAATGAAAAATAAGGCTCATTAAATCATCAGGTTGTTCTCCAGTTTCTCTGTTAAAACATGGAAATGCACATGCTAATTAACATGCAAAGCTAAACTGTGAAAAGTGACAAAAATGTGTATGTGCTAAACACATTTTCTTCAACTGTCGACCTTAACTTACTCAATGCATAAGATGCAAACAAAATTGTCTTTATTTACACTTACTCACTGCTTATTTATTCCAACCTTAGCTCATTGGAAATACGTGACTCTTTAAACTGAAAAAAAAATTACTCGCTGCAGTTTCCAGCTGAAATGAACACTAGAGGCAGTAAAACTTCCACAACTTTTATTCCCTTTCACACAAAAATATGATTTGCAGGTACATTTTTTCTTAATAAAAGCTCACAGTTAGTAGCAGAATTTTATGATACGACTTAAAATGGTAATGATGGTTTTGAACGTTGTCGTCACATATACAGCTTCATATGAATTACTTTTCTAGTTCATTAGGTTTAATCGGTAGCTCACGTGATACGGCATTGCATCAGCAAATAAGTTTTTAAACATATTTTGCATTTGTTAACACTATCAGGTAGGTTTAGGTTTGGGTTTGATGTAGTGGGTATTTCCAACATGATAGAGCATTAATCTTTAGCGAAACTCACTGGATATTTGAATCCCGATGGCCACAAAATGTACCTCGAGCAGCACTATAAAAACACTGCAGTACGTACCTGTACCAACATAATACAAATATATTACATATTAAACGTGTTTTAGCGCCACTCTCTGGACATTTCCCTTTAAAACTGTGCCAAACGTGCACTAAGGTACATAATTTCGAGGGTTGCAGAAATGTATGTAGAGGCACGTATTTCCAATTAGCCTAGGTTGGTTTGTTCATATACTGTAGTTTACATTATTGCTTAGAACTATAAACGTATAGCAAACCCAACTTTACTCACATACATGTTGTTTTACAAGGAGGAGTGCACAAAGGTAATCATTACCGATCTCCGCCTCTCCAATCTTCCAATTATCCTATCTTCCTATCACCTTCCTAGCCTCGCCCTATAAATATCCTCACCTCCTTACTCTCACATTTCGATCTCAGTATACCTCCTCCTCCCCAACGCCTTCCCCTTTTTCCTAGCACTCAGGGTTAGGATCTGGCTGTCCGCCTCTCTCTCCTACCGAGCCCTTAGGGCTGTCCACCCTAGGGCTCGGCAGCCCCCCTAACCCTGAGTATTCTACCTGGGCAGCACGCCAAAAAAGCTTTGCTTATTAAACTTCATTACAAGTACGAAGTCGTGAAATTATACACTTATGTAATATAGCAAAATATACAGCAAATCTCCACTGCTTGATTTTTTTTGTTATTTCCAAATATAAGAAATGTTTTCACCTGTTAACACTCTGTTTTTCATAAAACAAATAATGTCATGCAGGTTTGGAATGACATGGGAGGTAATAAATAATGACAGCACTTTTATCTGTAGGTGAATTATCCCTAGATTTACTGCTGTTGAGAAGATTTTTAACTAAATAAAAACAGTCCACACAAAGACTCATGATATAAAAAAACTGCCTTCAAGATCCCTTTCCATAGCACTCGACTTTTAGGATTATCTCATATTCCATAAAATATATTTTTAGGCCATTGCAATTTTTTCATATCGATTTAAATATGCATGATCTGAGGAGAGATTATTCAGATGAAACAGTCCAAAGGAAAAATCCCTAAAAAAAAAAAAGCTGCATCACTTTGGCTGTTTTGGTCCCAGCAGATTCTCACGTTGTAATACTAAAATAAATGCTACACACGTCAAAGAGTGTCAACTAACAGCAGCTCGCATCTACCTAGTCGTTCAACCCTTCTGTTATCCTCGTTTTTCACTCATATGATTTATGTTCCTTAAACTTATTCTGATGCAAAACCACAGTGGATATGAAAACATTTCAGAAATGTTTTTTTTCAGAAAGTATCAACATTCACAGAGTTTCTCAATTTAATTCATAAACATCGAATTAGTTTTATATTAAATGTAACATTTCATTCAGAAGGTGTCAGTTGATGATAACATGTCCCCGTGAACTCTTCGGAGTGCAATTCAGAATGGCAATTCAGATTGTTTAACAGCAAATTGCTCTATTCGCATGAGGCTTGATTTGAAAGTCATAGACTGAGCTTTTGAGTACAGATGTTTGTCACAACTGACCATGTTCCCTGCCAATCATTTCTGATTCACATCTAAGATATTTAATTATGCCTAATGAGAAGCTTTGCTGCAGTCATCAATAATAAACGAGCCACAGAAAAAAAAAAAGTAACATCGAAATAAACTCTCCCTTGAGGCACTGCAGTAAACTTGAATATCAACACATTTTGCACTCTCAAAAATAACACTACATTATTCATTTATCCCAGCTGCTTTGGAGCCAACATTATGCACGTTTTCTTTCATAACAGAACTTATGTGAATATAAACATATACTCATATGCTGATTAAATTAGATTGAAAAACACTGTAATGTCAATCATTTCTATTATATTTACGCACCATTTAATACCCCATTTTCCAGAAGCCGTTCCGCCTCTATAGTTATCAATAATCATAGCACTTTATCAAATATTCCACATGTGCTGTGTCCCCACTTCACTCTTTATCCAGGCAGCTTTGAAGATGAGGGAGAGGTTGTGTTTGATCAAAGCAGGGATGGGACATAGTCCCTTATTAGCATAATATTCATACAGATCAGAGTAAATGCTCCATAATAGGGCCTGTCATTGAAACAAATTGCAGGCGTAGCTTTCAGCAATGCCAACCAGAGTGCCACAAATTCAAATCGGATTTGGCCACGGTGGAATAATCGGAGTAGGCGAATTACAATGTGATGAATTCCTAATATTTCCCCAGAAATCTGGAGAGCCCCTCCAGGGTCGACTACATTTTGAGGTGAGACACAAACAATTTGCCTGAGCTGTATTACATTCCACCCAGACGAGTGCGGAAATTGGCCACCACGCAGAGTCAGTCAGTCCTAATAGGAATCCTTATTTCAACACCATCACAATGGCAAATTATGTGGCTATGACTTTTAGCATCATTTTTGAAGTTTCAATACATCCAAGGCACAGGGCATGTCAAAATACAATTGTGAGAATTGCTGCTTATAGTATCATGTAAAACCGAATAAAGAAAAAAAACAGGCTGGGCTTAAAGTATTTTACTGGCACTGCTGCTATATTGTGGGTGATAGCTAGACATAGTAGCTGACCTCAGTCTTTTGTTTCAAGGTCCTATACAGTATTATATGTATTTTTGAGGATACAATCCTGTAAATGTAATTGAAATTTCTAGAGCTTCCCCCTAATAGTTGACTAATTCTTAGTAGACCAGAAGAGACTTGGTCAACCATATTTTAAATGGGCTTAATTCACTGCAGGCCAAAGTTGCCCAAATGTGACCCATGTCTGGTTTTCTTATGACAGTCTGAACAGCACAATTTTTTTCATATCAGGGCCAGGCAACTTGCATATATGTTCCTAAACCAGATACACATCCGATGTTTTGCAATGTGACTTCAGTCTCAATAGCCATGTCACATTTAATGTGATTTTTACATCTTAGAAATGCATCAGATGTCACAATTCTGTACTGGAGGAGGCGGTAAAATAAAATTCACTTTTTTATTTCCACAAACACAGTGTGCTGCTTCTGACATCACGTCGTCATCTTCTTCTTCACACAAGACTGATGGCAGTAGCATTTAAATGACAATGTGAACAACAGCGCAAATAATCTGATCTTAGCATTAAGTCCTGCAATGTGAACTAAACCGTAGTCGCATAGTTGCAGAAAAAAAAAAACTCAACAGCCCAACAGAACGTTAATGGCTAGTCTATGGTAATGTAGGCGAGTCCATCTATCCTATCATTCATTGATCTCAAATATGGCTTATTATCTGAAATACATTAGTATTAGCTTTTTTTTACATGGCAGCTCAATCTAATATTATTCTAGAGAAATGGGCACTACTGAAACCTCTAAGTGAAGTGTGGAAGCTGAACAGTTGAGTTTTGAGGAAAATGTTCCAGGATTTTTCCCCATATACTGGACTTTAATGGGAACCAATTGGGTTGAAGGTCCAAATTGCAGTTTAAATGCAGCTTTAAAGAGCTCTGCATACTGCATTACAGTGTCCCAGTAGCACACAACAAAAATACATTTAAAAAAGCAAACATAAGCTCACGACACAGCAAAAACAACAAATCTCACAACTGTAATGAAATGTGCTTGTTGAGAAGCCCCGAAATACATTGAGAGAAAGGGTCTTCTATACATATAATGTGGAGATATACAAAGAAACTGGCAAGCATCACTTTCAACACAACATTACATTGAGGCAGAACAAAATACTAACAAAACAAAGTACTAAACTAAATAAGGACTAATGAGGAGATCAAATGATTACAGCTGAGGAGTTATTCATTAAAAAATTCATGTCAACAAATGAGGAACCAAAACGGCCATATACGTAACAACAAGACAACGAATTCAAATCAAAATAATATAAAAAAGCAAACATAAGCTCACAACACAATGTTTGCACTACTGAGCCACTGTACAGCATGATCCGAGCCTGAGGGTCATTGCAAGTAAAATGATCAGACATTTTCTAACACAAAACAATAATAATAACCATGTTCTGTGTCAGCTATGACACACGGATAAGTTTTCTATTATGTATTTATGCTTTTATTTGATTGTAGTGTAGTGGATACTTTTCAAAATTTCACTGCAGTGGTGAAGTGTTGAATAAAGTCATTATTTTTGTTTTTGTTTTTTCTTAAAATTAATTGTCTTCTGAAGACAAACAAAGCTTTTACAGTTTTGAAACAACATTGGGGTAAAGAAGTTAATGATTAATGACAAAACTTTCATTTTGGGGTGAAGTTACCCTTTAAAACTGTATTTTGACAATTTAGTAATTACTAATGGAATAGTCAATGACAGTCAACCAAGAGTAATGCAGACAGGTAAATGTACTCTATTGCTTATATAAAGAAATATAAATATATACATTTGTAACAGCCCATATTTAAATTTAATGTGTGACAGGAACAACACTATAAATTTAAATTGAAGAGTTTCACTCACTATACTATAAGTTTTAATAAAACAGAAGTTTAAAAAAAAAAATGACCCTCCAACACTAGCATTCATTATTCCTTTTCTATTCTGTCTGCTTGTTTTCTTTTTATTTATTATAAAAAAATAAATAAAAAAATGGTATGTTTTTGGGAAGTCATCTTACACCAAGGCTTTCTTTTTTTAAGACTAACTACTAGCACAGAAATTTGCTGCATTTGTGCAGAAGCAAAAAAATATATTATGTTTCCCTATATCTGATTATTCTCATGTGAAATGGATGCATTTGGGTAAGCACTGATCAGTTTACTCATTCTGTGTTCAGCTTCAGCTCAAGCAGCTCAAAGCAGGTCAACATTATTGACTGTGATTGGATTCTTTGAAACTGAAAAAATAATTTTTGTTTGTATATTTGCAAAACTTGTATTCAAAAACCTTTTGCAACTGCAAAATCTGTAATGGCGTTTATATGAAGAGCAAGGAAAAACACAAAATTATGGAAATATTATTTTACATATTTTTTCTATTAATGTATTTTATTTTTGTCTGTAATGCATTTCATTATCCTTGATTGTCTTCAGCATTTTTGTTATCGAAACTGTAACTTTCCAACTGTTCCTTTTACTTCAACACAATTACCTTTCCTCTTCTCCCATCTTCTGTTGTGTTTACTTCTCCTCATGATACGGGTCACATCACAGTTGTCGCTCAACAAAAGCTGTTAGGGCAGATGTCGAGAACCAGGCAGGTTCTCTAGTAACTAAGGTTGGTTGACATACAAAAGCGAGCGAACCTTCAGCTACATCTGTGAAGTGCAGGAAGACAGACAGCTACGGCATTCTCTCGCCTTCCTTTTTGAAGAGACGGCTGTCAGATGTCTCTGTGCCTCCACTAGAGTTTACATTTGGAGTCCAAGTCTGCTTCACACTACAAAGACATCTAAGACTCTCTAATCCTCAAGGCCAGAAGGTGAAGAAAGTTTCCAGGGGTCAAACAGCATGAGTAAAACTATGACTTTCACATATACCGGTAAAGTTTACTTACTGGACATGTTCAAAATTCTTCTACGATCTCTTATTAATATTGAAGTTTTACTTGCTGCAATGTACATGTATGCAGTGACGACATATACTGTAAAATATGTATATCATTCCATTTTAGGCCATTTTCAGTCCTCATTTAAATTGCATGGCAAACGTTTACACTTTTGTTTACACTAGGAATGAACACTACTTCTACAGCATTTATTACTCAATACTTAGTAATACTTTTTATTTAATACTTATACCCCC
>JAUMHI010000034.1:5219228-5251477 GCA_032359435.1 Enteromius unitaeniatus
ACTGTTCTCAGGTCAAATATTTATATGCGATTAAAATGCGATTAATTTCGATTAATTAATTACAAAGCCTCTAATTAATTAGATTTTTTTTTTTTTATCGCGTCCCAGCCCTAATATATATATATATATCCTGAAACAATAAGGATCCTGAAACAATACCAGTGAAATGCAGGACCAATAAGTTATACAAACAAGCTGCTTAAAATGAACTAAAATGGAAATTGGATTAAGTAATAGCAAATTTCCATATTAGGTAAGCAAAAAATATAAAAACAATATAAAAAACAACCCAAGAAAGAATGGCTGCATATCAGCATGATGTGTTTATCCACAGCGCTTGTGTAATATTGCTCAATTACTAACCACAATAATAGCATATCTGATATGTGACCATCATTTGAACATGGTCATAACTAAATAAAAAAAACTTTTAGTGAACTGGTCCAAAAACTGTAAAATTGGTAATACTTAAGAATATGGAACAATTAACTACAACTGTTCCCTCAATAAATTGAAAAAAAAGTTGCTGCTTATTAAAGTGCCCCTATTATGCCATTTTAAAGGTTGCTAATATTGTTTTATGAGTCTCTTAAAACAGGTTTACAGTACATGTATGCAAGGTCAACAAACACTTTAATTTTCACCAAAAATAGATTTGTTTTACCCCATTTCTAAATGATTCGTAAATTACTTGGTAAAGCAGTTCCAATAATCAGTCTGTCTAAACCCCTCCTTTCTGTGAGCCCTCATTGTTTTGATTGGTCAGATGGTGCAGTCCTTCATGATTGGTCTACCGGAGCTTGTACCAAAACTATACTTTCTGACATCACTAGGGATCCTTTCTGATAGAAAACATCAACTACCGTACTGTAGTTAGCAAGGACTACCGTGGAAAGTACTCGCAATTTGCTTTTGTAAGTGAAACGGGCACACATCTACGTTGTGAACTTCAGCATTGTATAATGCATAACACTGCGTTAAACACAGTTTATCATTATTAAAACTAATAAGACAGACAGTCAAGCTGCATCAATCACAATGTTTAGACTACATTAGTCCCACAGCTGAACAACAGAACTACAGAAACGTAAGTTAGCCGGTTACCAAGACATGTGCAGCGTTGTTACACAACATCATGTACATAAATACTTATTTTGAACGGCCGCTAGAAAATACAATCATCAATTATTAATCATGATGTAATCCACATGGAAATTGTACTGTTTGGGGGCGGGGCAAGCTGTTTGCGACATAGAACGTGGGAGTTTAGTATACATTATGCAAATATGTTACTTAGTGACGTGGATCCATAACAGAAAAAGATTTGAATTGCTGACGACTCGTTTAGGCGAATTCTCTTTTTTTTTGATAGACAATAACTTTATCGTGCACTGTTGGCGTCACAACTTTGCAGATAGTTTATGTTCACATACAGCTACATTACACACTGCATGAAAGATCATATTTAAAAAAGGCATAATAGGGGCACTTTAATAGTTAGTAATGTGGTGGTTACAACTAATAAATATTCTATTAATATGCATGCTAATTAGCAACTAAGAAACTCTAAAATAAATGTTACCGTTTTTTGTTTTTATCACTAAAATGAAATTCATCTCAAAATGGAGCACTGAAATCTCTTCTCTGACCTGTCAGGTAGCAAATAGATCTGTCGCATCCATGCGTCACTATTGCTCAACTCAGGAGCTGCCTGTTCTGTTCCGTTAGCGTGTGAAAAAGTCACCATACTCACCAAAGGTGCGATACAGCACATATGTCTCCTAGGGAGAGACAGACCTCGGCCAGGGTTCACACCTGATTTTTTTTCTTAGGTCAGAAGGTAAAGCGCAGCACAAGTGCAAATGCAATCTATGCCACTGTACACCACATGTGACGGATGACCTTGGCCGTCCTTGACAAAGAAAATGAAGACCGGGACAGACATGAGTGTCTGTGAGTTCAATGCTCCCTCGGCGCATATGTACATATTTGAAGAAAGATGCAGTCAAAGGAGCAGCAGCAGCAGGTCTGTCTTCTGGGTACACTTGAACCGCACCCTTCGCTAGAATCTAATCTTGGGTACAGATGCTCATGGAAAGACAATAGCTCTGTAGGGTCCTCAGGAGGCCTGTCAGCATTTGGATAATCCCATACACAGTGAACAAAGTAAACTCCAAGCCTGGAGATTTAAAGTTTAAATACCAGCAAAATCTTTCCAGAGTTGTCGCTCAAAACGGACACCAAGCTTTTCTGAGCGCCAGTTAAACCATGCCAGATGGGCTTTTCATGGAGAGCTATTATAAAAAAGTGATATTTCAGTGTTAAAACTGCTCTCAGCACTTAAAATGCTTATGCTTTTGAAGTGATCTATTTCTGTTTGTTTGTTTGTATAATAGCAGAATTTCAGTAATAGTGCTGTCTATATTTGAACTAAGGAAAAACAGAATGAAAATAATTAAATGAGTCAAATTACTCTGCATGTGTACAATAAAATGAACAATATTGCAACATTTGTGATGCAGAAAACCTGTTCACCATGTCACTGTGCAGGTCACAGAAACCGATCATTTTAAACCGGCCTAAGCTGGTTTGCTGGTCTTTATTAGTCTCACTGATTGGGGAGATAAGATTATCCGACTACAGTGGCCAAACGTTTGATCATTATCAACATGTTGCAGTTTAACAATTTATTGTATCCAAAAACCATAGTTCCCATTGAAAGTTCATCAACAACCTCGAAAATGTGTGTGATGTTGTGAAATTGTGGAAATATAGCTCTTGATCTGTGGTTTGAAACATGGTTTCTTGTTAGTTCAGCATGTGGGCCTAAAGAGATCATGCTCATGAACAAAATAAGCAAGCTAATATGTAGTACAATCGGTTTTTTTATTTTTTTTTCAAAGCTCTGCATCTTTTATTAGCTAGTCTAGAGAATGAACAGTGTGCATGTAAGTGGTTCAATATCGCAGGAAGCTCAGGAGCGAGTTACATCTTATGTATGGGAAACACACCTGTGGTTACAAGTTAAACTCTACTTTGGCCAAGCTGGACAACTATAGTAAACCAACTAAGACCTGGTATAAATGGAGGTTAAGTTGGACTATTGTGCATTGCTGGTTTTCTTTAGTTCTGTTCTGTCATTGCTTTTCAGAGGACCAAGATGAAATCCATCTGAACGAAGAAAGGAGCATGTAATTACACAGAGTTTCTGAGCAAATAGTCCTGTCTCTCCTCCCAAAGCAAATATTTTCCTCAATAATGGAAGCCAGTACAATGCAATAGCAATCATCTTTTTTCTACTAAAGAGCTTGTTTACAGGTCAAGAGAAGGGAGATTAGAGCAATTCGGACTGGATTGGCACCATGACGTACATTCCGTTGCACACAATTTCCCTGTTTGTCTTGAATCCGAACTTGGAATTTGAAAGGGTGGAAAAGCTTTGATTAATTATGCAGTGTTTATTTTTCATTTCACAATGATTAGATTATGGATCCAACATCAGAAGTGCCGAAGCATTGTTGAACGGTTCATTTAACAAAGGGTGTTGATTGAGTTTGCTGTAACCTTCACATGCTAAAAAGCACTAATTTACCCTGTCTCATGAAAAATCAACAATTTTACAAGGGGATTTCATTTGAATTCTATATTGAAATTAAAACTCTGTCATAAATACTCACACTCATGTCATTCCAAACCTGTATGACCTCCATACATCTTCATAACACAAATGAAGATGTTGATGATATCAGAGTTATGTCACATGGACTGTTTAACCTGTGTTTTTGTACTACGTTTATGGATCTGGGATCATTTTGTTGTGGCTGGTAGCTTTACACCAGATATTTGCCAAAAATCAGCAGTGGTGTTTTCGATTTTGGTCACACACTGAAAAATGTGTCACACGAAGATACGTTTCCTGCCCCAAATCCCACCTCTCACTCTATGATTAATCATATCACTTCTGCAATATTACAGTGGGACTAACATCCCCCGTGGTGTCCTTAAAAGACACAGCTGAGCCTCTCGCCAGCGCCCATCATAAACAATCACACACACAGCAACCTGATGATCATCTTGATGGATGCACTTTTTTTTCCTGGAAAGTGTTTCCTGGCGGGGGGAGGGAAGCGATGCGTGTTCACCTCTCTTTTTCTCTGCTCCCCACAGCTCGAGTGTGTGACAACGTGCTCCTGCGCTGTCAGAACGGTGGTGTGTGTCACCACCACCAGCGCTGCCAGTGTCCGGCCGGTTTCGGCGGCATACTGTGTGAGAAGGCCCAGTGCCAGGGTGACTCTTGCGAGGATCTGCAATCCAGCCAGCCGTCCCTCCACCCCCCACCCGCGGCCCAGACTCTCCCGCTGGCTCTTCTATCTCTCATCCCCTCTCTGCTGGCCACCCGGGGCCTTACATCGCTCTGAGGGAAACGCTTTCGCCCCAAAGACATTCTCTACAGGGGCTCCAATCATTCCTGTTAGAGGACACACAACGACTGAAAAGAAATGCTCCTTTAAAAAAAACGAAACATCTTTTTAGGAAACCGCAAAGTTTTCTACTCTGTACTATGTCAATTAAAGTTTGCCAGAGATGATGGATGAACTGAAAAACTGCGAGAGGAAATTTACAAAAAACAAAAAAAAAAAGAACAACATAAAAAAGCTGACACTAATGACCGTCTTTGTCTTTGTTGAAAATGTTAGGAAGAAATCAAATCAATACACTGTTATAATGCTCTGAAGCCATCCGTCAGATAAAACTTTATCTCAAGCCTCAGAGCGCAGAAACACTGCAATACAATTGTTTTTTGGAGACAAATCATCAATGTGAAGATAAATCAAGATGTACAAGTAGACTGCCACCTGAATTTACGCACACACCGCCATGACTGGTTGTCAAACTTTTCACACCTTACCTTTTCCTGACCCTCTATCTTCTTCTTCTTGTAATTCTGTGAAGTCATGTAAAAGACCAATGATGTATGTCACACAAGAATTGATCCAGATTATCATTCAGAGCTGGTGTAAGATCAAATATATAGTAACATGACAGACAACCGCTGACGTACTGGGATGTTTTCATGACAGTGAGAATTTGGAAAAAGAAGAAAGACCCTGATAAGCAACGTGATTTTCTGCATTGCTGCAACAACCTGTAAAATTTGAATTGGTTCTTTATTGCCCTGATGAAGTTGAATATTCCTGTTCAGTTGCTAATCGTTTTGCTTAAAACATACGTTTACATTCTCACCGACTGAACTGTATGAAAGGTTTCACCAAAAGGCTTTGGTGAGAAATCATTTGTTGCTTGAAGCCAACTATGTTTGTGAATTAAAGATGAAAAAAAAAAATTATTGCCATTTCGTGAAAGAGAATCTTCAAACAAAACAGGTTATTTCTGTTCATGTGTTCTCAGATGTTTTCAAGGCTTGCAGAAACCGTACAAATTGCAGGTGCATTGAATTTAACAGTTAGCGCTCTCCCAAACATTACAATTATTAAGAGTGGTGTAAAAAGGCTCGAAACATCTACGTATCTGTCAAAGTATACAGACTTTGAACTCCAAGTTTTTGTAGATGAAACATATGTTCAGCTTCATTATGTCAGTGTTCTGGAATGGATATTTAAACATGATGACCTTCACGTTCAGACTTGGTAATTAGATAACATACAGTTAAGACTGATATAAGGTAAGGTCATTATCTTAACCCCATCAGGATGATCAGAGAGTATGATTACTTGACAGTATCATTATCCTGCTTATTAGATGGTAACCTATTAGATGGTAACCAAACTAAAACACTGCAGCTATAATGTTGCAATGTTTGTACTTGGTAAATAGCGTTGGTAAATGCACTGCTGTTAAAAAGTCTGGGACAGAAAGATTTTCTTTTATTTAATACTTTTATTCAGCAGAGATTGAATAAATTGATCAAAAGTGACGGTAAAGACTAAAATCTATAATCTTACAAAAGATTTCTGTTTTTTTTTTTTTTGTTTTTTTGTTTTTTTTTAAGCACCAAATCAAAATATTAGAATGATTTCGGAAGGATCAAGTGACATTGAAAACTAAAGTTACAGCTGCTGGAAATTCAGAAATCAGTTTACTAGTTGAAAATATTACTATTCTCATTGTATTTTTGATCAAATAAATTCAGTATTGGTGGGCACAAGTGACTTTCATAAACATTTAAAAAAAAAAAACTTATTGACAAGATTTTGAATGGTAGTATAATATATACTGTATTTATCTTATACAGTATCTTTAGGTCTATTTTAATTTCTCTGTCTTTGTAGGTATATGATCTTATTAATGTACCCAAATTATAAATTCCTGGGTGACATTCCTGTAGCTCAAGCTATACATAGTAGTAAAACATGCTACTAGCAACATCAACGGTCATGGGTTCAAATTGCATGAACCAGTAAAATTTGCAAATGTAAGTCTGATTGGGTAAAAGAGTGTGCCAAATGAATAGCTGTTAATGAAAATGACCCTATTACTCAGTAGCTAGTACTCTACAGTCAAGGCATATTTTCTGAGAGCTCCAATTTCAACTGAAATCTATTCATAAATATAGTACTAACAGGGCTGGATCTGAGGACATACCAATAAAAGTTTTCCAGCAGAGACTGAAATCAAATGTAAATCACAAAACGAATGAGTAAGAGAAGAGTGTTGACGAAATACGGATAGGAGAATGTCACTCACTGAGAGGCATAACACGCAGTCGTGATACGGCAATCATTTTCAAGTCCATGCTGGGTACTCGAATGGAAATGAAGTCATTCTGTGCCTGTGACACACGGTGAAAGCGGGTCTGAGGCTGGATAGATTACATTAGTGAGATTAGGCCTCTTCATTTCAATCAAATGAAATCCTCTATCGCCCTTGATCTTAATAACTTTTTTCCCAAAAGACAAGTATAAGTGAAGATGGACATGGCAGTTATTTCTCAAAATAAAATGACATTTACTCCATTGTAAATTCCATTGATGATTAGGTCTAGGTTCGCCATTTTTGTTCGACTCATTTCATTCCGCTTAATAGATGCGGTCAAATAATTAGAAACGCTTTGCACTTCCAAGATGGAAATTTAAGATTGGCCAGACAAATGAGTATAAACATTGCACCCCCAAAAAAACAAGCCGTACCGCATCTCATTAGGTTTGAATGCAAATGCTGTCAGAATGCTAATGAGTCTGTAATGAGACTGAATACAAACACCCCCCCCCAGCAGACTACCACCTCTATTTCTGACGGACATCAGGGGTCAAAGAGGGTACGTGGCATTCCTCATACTTTACATTAATAACTGGATGCTCTTTAGAAAACAGCTTTGAGACTATTGTTATACATTTTAGCGGCTATTTTTACACAATGAGTCCCTGATTGTGCAGTTTGAAAGCTCTGCATACTAAAAAGGTGAAACAATTCTTTGACTTTCCCTCAAGCTGTGAATGAATCCTGAGGCTATTATTTGTCACCTGTTGGAAACAACATCGAAGTGAGTACATGCACACAAATTCTAGATGAATAGTTTTACAGTGCTGTTTTCAAAACTATGCAAAAAGCCTCTGAGACAATGAAATCTCTTTCAGTACGGTCTTTATAACTTCACTGTGGGATTATCAGTGGCTTAAAAAACTAAAGGCTCATTCTCAAGGTCCCATTTTTCAAAGCAGCAGAATGGCATGAGGAGCTTCCCACTTGAGACTGTCCCTGACAATGTTACTAGGCCAAGATGTCCCACACCTGAGATGAGAAAGAACATGAGGTACATTTTAGCAAGGCTGTAAAACATCTTTTTACCTTCCTGCTTCTCCTCCAACTTTCTGGACCATTTTTAAACTTTTAAAGGTTATCGTGTATCAGGAGTGTGCATAGCTCATGGACATGCACTTGATGGATGATTATTGAAGCACAATGTTTTTAGTACAGGAGACTCAGCAGAGTAGATACCATAACACTTCCATAAAACATTATACTTTGTTTTCTCCAGGATGTGGCCTGTTTACCAAGAATGATGCTTCTGCTTTTCTCAGAATAATGGTCACATCCATCTCTGAGAAACAGGACTGTAATACTTTATTCAAAGCAGGATGTGACACTTTGTGAAAGCAGCTGCTCATTTACACTTTTTAGAGTTAAAAGAAAAACTGCTCACAGTACATTATAGCTCTAGTTTGCCATTTTCTCTTAGACCATGTCTGAGACAACTAGTGAGAATGCTTCTATTTTCTGATGTATTAATAAAAAGAAACCAATCGTGCCAAATTGTATTATCAATCTACTACAATGAAAGTGTCACAATTTTGCTTATTGGGGTAATTAAATTGGATCAATTTGTTTAATTAAAGAAGAACATACATTTGTTTTCATAAATTTTTTTAAACTTGTTTATTCATTTATGTATAATTTGGATTTAAAATTTATGATGCCCTAATAATATTTGAATCTCTCAAATATATGCTGCACATTGTCATTAGATGACTAAATGCAACCTGGTCTCGCAAAAATGTACCATTTTTACGTGCCTTAGGACCACTAAGAGGTCCTAAAACACTGGTTCAATACCTGGCACATTTTGTTACGTTTATATTGGTACATATTCTGTATGTATTGCAATGGTTCAAAATTCAAATACCTGTTGACTGTCGCTAATGCTCTTTCATGTTGGAAATATTCCCTACACCAAATCCAATCCTAAACATACCCGACAGTGTTAACAAATGTAAAACTTATATAAAAAGGCAACCGCATGCTACCTTTTACACAGATTTGAACCGTTTTGTGGAACCGTAGTTACACTGGATTCAAACCTGAGCTCCTCATCTCTCAAGAACATCTCCAAGAGCTATCAAACGAACCTACTATCTATTAAAACCCATAGATATGAAGCTGGATATGTGTGATGCTAACATTCAAAAGCATCAGTTTTCAAATCTACAAGCATATTAATATTGTTTTGAAGTCATAACATAACAATATTCTTCAAGTAATTGTGCGAAAATTACGCTTTATTAATCAAAACATAATTTTGTGAGAAAAGGAATAAAAGGTGCCTGAGTTTTATTACCTCTAGTGTTCATTTCTTTTGGAAACTGCAGTGATACAGTATGTACTTACAGGTACGCATTTCTAAAAAAGTGCAACCAGGTATGTTTATGCCATGAGACCAGGTACACTAAACACCATATACACGGTTGATATACTATCTTTTTTTTTTTTTACATTTTACCAAGGCTGCATTAATTTGAGCAAAAAAAGCAATACAGTGAAATAACTGAAAATATCTGAGGCTGAATATATTTTTGTATAAAACATTATAGATTTCTTACTCAGGATCTTTAGATTAACAGAAAGTACAAATGTATACTGTCACTTTTGATCAATTGAATGCATCCTTGTTGTAAAAGTGAATATAGGCCTACTGGATAAATAGAATTGCCCTTACTTCATGTCAGTTTTTGTTTATTTATGAATTATAATAAGTGCTGAGTGCTGAGTATCTTAATGGGAGCTAAACTTGATAATGTTCAGTGCTTTGCTACAATCTGTATTGTTAAAAGCGCTATATAAATAAAAGTGACTTGACTTGACTTGACTTAAACGCTCTCATAACATGCCAAAGACAAGGAGGTTTTGGTCTTAATCACAAGGAACTTCACTAATGTGTGCCATGCCTTTCAATTGTCTTCAAGCACTCAAGGGTGGTATATAGTCACTGCATTCTTGTATCTTGCCAGTCAGCATACATGATTAATCCATAATTGGAGACCTGCAGTTATTGTAAATACTGTTTATAGGGTATATAGGAATTATCTAGTGACCAACAATAACTTTCTGTCTTGCTAAAAATTGATTCAGTAAATAGCCACATCATGGTTGTGCTACTTTAAATAGCAGTCATAACAACGCACACATTTTTTTTTGTTTCAGATTAATCTGGTTAGGTTTCATTTAATCAGGTTACTTCCCATCCTGGTAAATCAATAAAGTGTAAATCTAAAAGGATTAACTGCGAATGTTGTAGTTGTATGCGAGGTGAGGGAGACGTGATGCCGTTATACATTTTCCATTTAGGAGACAGTTTTAGGGTTTTATGAGCACTCTACTCAGGGTCAAAGCCATTAGCGAGCATCAGAGATCTTTTTCATGTCTCCTGCACTGTATATTTCAGTTGTTGGAACCTTCTCTTCTGCAATAAGTGAAACATAATCAGATTGAAGCTGTTGTTGTGAGAACAGCTACTGTGTTTTTTCTGCTCTCCTCAGTGTTTAAGTGAAGGGTGCACAGGTTCAGATAGGAGAGTGAGGAAATGCATTAATACTGAAATACTAAATAGGGATTAAAATGTTTATAACCAGGGGTTCAACTGAGTCAGCATTAATAGTTTTAATTTTAATTAGTAATTTTACTAATTTGAATTAGTAAAAAAATGTTTTGCGGGGAAAAAAAACTCTGAAGTAAAAATTTAGGTCAGTAAATTATTATTATTATTTTTTTTAATTCAGCAAGGATGCATAAAATTAACAAATATGAAAACAGTGACATTTATAATATTACAACAACTTCATGATATATCAAAATATAAGCAGCACAACTGTTTCAACATTGACATTAATAATACAAAAAATGTTTCTTGAACCCAAATTAGCATATTAGAATTATTTCTGAAGAACCATGTGATATTACAGACTGGACCAATGACTGCTGAAAATTCAGCTTTGCCATTACAGAAATTTACATTTTTTAGTAACACTTTTGAATAGGTACCAACTATTAACTACGACTTTTCCCTCAATAATCTTTTTTTTAATTTGCTGCTTATTAACGGTTTAGGTATTGAGTAGGATTAGGGATGTAGAATAAGGAATTAAAATGTGATAAATTAGCACTAATAAATGACTAATATTGTAGAAACATGCATGCTAATAAGCAACTAATAGGTGTAACCATAAAATAAAGTGTTACCTAGAATATTTTGATTCTATTTGAATTATTGATCAAATATGTATACCAGCAAGATTCATCTTTCAAAAAAATTTAAAAAATAAAACTCACTGACCCTAAACTTTTGAACTGTAGCATATATATATATATATATTTTATAAATACAATAATATATCTTGTTTTGCTTTTTTCTCCTTATCTCACTTTTTTCCTATTTTAAACAAAAGTCTGCTATCATTTGTTGGATTTTCTGCATAAAAACAGACACACTTAATTTCCCATGGGCCTAATGAAAAATAAAGATTAAAACACAGATATACAGTGGACTAAAAAGTATGGATTGCCACTGAAGACCAGTAACAATGAATTCTTTTTGATTACATACTATAATAAAGATGGACATGTCACAGTTTGCTTCTTTGTCAGCTGTGATGCCTGATTACTATATTAAACAGCTTTCTTGTTTTATAGAGTCAGAACATCATCAGTATTACTGATTGATTGCCAATTTAGATTAGTACACAACAGACTAATTAAAACACAGTTTTCGCATTCCTATGTTGTTTGTTTGAAAAGAATTGTATATTCTCAATCGCATCAATTTGGAAAATATTAATTCAGGGTTTTTAATTCGGGTTTTCTGCAAAAACATTTGTGAATTTGTAAATGCCATGTGGCCACAGACCACAGAGATTATGCACGAGCCCACACTCAAAAAAATTATTCTAGCTGTTTGCTCAGTTTACTTGAATAAAATAAGCTAAACCAACTCAAATCTTTAGTTTTTTACACAGTTGTCAGTTGCACTCAATTTTAATATGTTAAATGAAATCACATTTGTAAATAATTAGGATAACTTAAACCATTTTTGTTGGGCCTGCATAAATAATTTATGTTGCACTGATTGAAACTGAGCAGTGGATTTCTAGTTCCCAGCATGCTTTACATATGGACAGATCATGAGAATAAATGTGGAAATTAAACATAGTTTCATTTGTTTTAGGTTAAAGGAAAGACCTTTTATAGTTTGTTGTTCAGTTATATTTGACATTTAAATGAGTTTATGTTAATGTTGATTTTTTATTATTTATTTAATGAATGTTGAGGTTACCATCATGGTGAAGTGTAGACTTTGTTGTTAAGCTATGGCTACATGAACTTTGTTAATGTGCTAACGCCAGTGATGAAAACATTTTTGCTTGATCATTACATGTGTGCTGCAGATGTAGTGTTTAGCATGTGATCAAGTATTATGATGTCCACTATGTTTACATATGACAAAAAAATAAATCAGTTAAGTATGTGTTTTACACAGTCTGTATGGTCAGAGTGTCTACTGCTCCACTCTCCACCACCATGGTAACCAAATAAATCCAAACAAACATTATTTTATATTGTATAAACTCTTTTAAACGTTCAGAATAACTAAACATTAAAAGCTTAAACCCTACCAATCCTTTCCATGTTCATAAAAAATGCAGAACTCAACAAACTCTGCACAAAGGCACGTTAGGCATGGCAAAACATTATCAAGTAGGAATGACCAAATTTGAGTTTTTTGTTTTGATTAAATAAATTTATGTTCATGTAACAAGATTACAACAAATAATTTCAAACTGGTTAGATTTTGTTAGAAAAACACAATTCAATTGGATGGAAAAGTTTTGTTTTTTTTGAGTGCAGGATGGAAGGCTGTATGCAATGATCTTGTTAGTTAGTGCACACAATAAACAAATAATCCACTTTCAACTGCAGCTAAGCACTATTGCATATAAAAGTGCTGCTGAACTAAAATAGCCATATGGTTAGAAACCAAAAGGATGAAATAACTCAGAAAGATTCAGTCTTATAAAAGGAGGATGAGACTACATTCTTCATCAACAGCCGCCTTATCAGATATAATGAGTGCATTTGCATATAACCTTTATCTCACTTGTAGCTTGTTGATGGAGGCTGCAAAATTACAATGAAGAAAAAGCTAAAGCGAATGGAGCTGTTGTGAAGAGTAGTAATGAAGATTGTAGGGTTCCATATGTGACATGCCTTCTGCTTATTTATCAGTGGAAACAAAATCAAAGAAATGGTTTTCTATTTCCTTACATTGTAGATGAACACATTTTAAAAAGAGGACACAGGCTGCCTCTATTTGAACAGACAAGACACTTCCGAACAAGTATAATGAGAAAAACCATTGGTGAAAAAAACATAAATCAATGCGGTTCATTCTACAATGAACTCTGCGCCATCAGTTCAGAAGAATACCTGTGGTGAGCAGAGAAGTGGGATTGTATTTAGCGATGATTCATCAAATGGACTTCATGAAGACGGTTTGATAGACATGGCATCATTAATGCATAATGTAGAGTGCTTAGGTCACTCAGTCATCAAATATTCAGCAGTTAACACAAGCACTTAGATGTGAGTGTCAAGAAAACATGCTCTAATTCTAGTTCAACTTTTGTGAAATGTGAAGACTGAATATGAATATGATTTGTATACAGTTGAGGGCATAATCACAGAAAGCTGCACAGCATAGATCAAACTTCAATTCAAGTTGTAATGTGACACTAGGGTTACAAGCCTCCATCACTCCTGAAATGGATTTTAAAAATGACTGAACATGCAGTTGAATTTCCGCAGTCTTTAAATTGGAAAGACGTATACCAGGAAAGTCAAGGGTTGTTGCAAATTCTCAGAAAATTGACTAAAGGTTTTTACACAATTACACAAATGTTTTTTTCTCTAGCATTTGTTTTGCATATGTCTCATTGAAAACTTATAACCTATATGATTAAGGTAGGTTACAGGTTGGTTGTTCACAAGACAGGGTATTATTAATTAGTCAGGTTGGGGCAAGTTGTCACATGTTGATTGTAAGAAATTTGTTAGGGTTCATTTTTTTTTGTCCAAAATATTTTGTGTACTATATTTTATTTAACTGTTTGTTTTTTTTGTAATTGTATTACTGTTTACATTTTGTTAAAAAGCCTACTCTATAGATTCTATTGTGACATACACTGTGATATTTTAGTAAATAGTACACAAAGTACTACACAAAAAAGTCAACTTTACAGTAAGGATTCATTTTAACTTCATTAGTTAACACTTTTTATGTTTCAGTAACTACATTAGTAATTATGGTCCAAAAATACTGACTAATCCCAATCCTCACCCCTAAACCTACCTAAAATGTATGCCTACAATCAGTGAGAAATGACAGCTGATTAACAAGAGTACAGAAGCAGTAGAGTACCTAACCCTGATCGTAAGCCTAAAACAGATATTTCCAGAAAAATTATCCCTCAAATCTGATTGGTTGATTGGAATGTTGTTCCTGTCATGACCTGATACTACGGGGCTGAGATTGGTCAGAGTTTCACCTTTCAGTGCTGCTTTTATGCACCACTGTGTCTTTACACAGAATTCAGAGGCGGTCTTCATGAGGCAGTCTTAAACCGGCTATACAAATGCGCCTTTACAAGATCGCTAATTGCCTGTCAGACGGCTTAACCAATCATAAGCACTCTTGCGCTCTTTTGTGTATAGAAAGCCATTTTACATATTGTGAATCATTTAGTGTCTCCAACCCTGAATCTCTGTAAACGGTCTGACTTGCTAGCATGGGTTATCATAGCACTGGCTTGTATTTTAAACAGTAGCTCAATGGCATAAGCATCATCTCTGGACTTAAATTGCAAATCACCTCCCTCAATCCCACCCTCACCAGCCCTCTGGAACAAATTATTTATGTATCACACCAACTGAGACTATAAATAATATATTGTGCCCCAGATCCCTGTGTCTAGAATGAAAGCATTTATCCTCTTTTGAAAACATGTAGTGGTATCAGAGCGCAAGGGAGGCTTTCTCTAAGTGCAACAAGGGCTGAATCATATGGATTGGGGGTTGGGTGTTACAACATACAAATAACTTAAACACAAGTGTGTCTAACTTGCTATGTTTGGAGAGCGAGAGGAAGACGCCTGGAGGAAGTATCAGGGTGGAAAAAAGAAAGTGTGAAAACAGAATCAATAAAACCAGATGGCGAGAAATTACAGTTTCTTGATGGAGGGACATCCTGTCAAGTTTGGCTAACAGTGTGAGATAGAAGAATGCTAGTTTAGAGCCTGGGAAGGGTTGAGGTTTGCTTTACCATTGTCTAGATGAGTGAATGTAGCAAAGCAATTTCCTATTTATTGTTTTTATTGATTTGTTATTTAATTTTATTTTTGCCATTTAATTATTATTTTTTTATTATAATTGCAACTGTAAAAGCAAAAGCAAATTCATTTTAACTGAATTTAAATGTCTGCAAAAACTAAATCTTTGAATCACTTAAACCAATTCCTTCGCAAAATGATTCACTGTTACGAAGCTGCACGCTGGTGCTCAAAACATTGGAAAAGCAATGTGAACACAACCTGAATAGTAATAAAACACCTTTTACAATTTACAGTGATTTACGAATCATTAAATCTATAGCACCTGAAATAACTTGTAGTTTTTGTTTGATGTGTTTATAGGCAGGATTTGGCAAGGTCAATCAGAAACTATTACTTATCCCTTTCCCTTTTTATTATACTTGCATGTTTATTAAAATTTATTAAAACTGAACCCACATCATAAAAGCTCACCAGAAATCTGCTAAAAAAATATATTTGGCCATGGATCAATGGTTAGGCTTTGCCATTGCCTCTGCTCTTGGTTTAAAAACCAAGGATAAAAACAGTTGACGTAATGAAGTCCTGTTTACTGAAATGATGCGACTTGGCCAGTTTAAAATGTTCTCTTGAAACAAAGGGTTTGCAAAGGTTTCAAAGCTCCAGAAAACACGCTGTAGGAAATCACCAACCATTACAACACTTTATATTATATATATTATAAATATTAAAGGATCAGTTCACCCAAAAATGTAAATTCTGACATTACTTACTCTCGTGTCGTTCCAAACCCAGAAGAGCTTTGTTCATCTTTGGACCAAAATTAAGATATTTTTGATGAGATATTATCACAATGCATGCGTACGCTTTCTTCTTGGCCGTAAATAACCGCAGAACTGCAGATTACGTACCTGCAGGTGCTTTACCCTGGATGTAAACAAGCCCGATTACGTCAAATACATTAAAGCTTGTGTATGCAGTGTGTTGTAATACTCTCTAAAATGGCAGAAGATGTAAGTCACGTGTAGCATATTAGCTCATTAAGGGAAATGTACATAAATAATTATAATTACACTAAAAGGTCTTTGTCAATGGACCAAACGACATCGTGACTTAGACTGAAAGGCTTCAGGTCTCAGAAAAAACACGTCTGGTGTCATATCTCGGGTGAAATGGACATTAAAATGCATCAGACAAAAAGTTATCAGCCCAAACGGACTCAGGTGGAAGTTGTATTAAAGATTATTTGATAAATGTAACAAATAGTTTAAGCCTGATTGGTTTAAATTCTACACATGGGAGAAGAATGATAGAGTTAAATTATGTTATTTTTGTTTTCATTGCACAAAAAAAAGTATTCTCCTATCGTTCTGGATCTGGGATCATTTCAGTTGCATTGCTGTCTATGGAGGGTCAGGTGGCTCTCTGATATCATCAAAATATCTTAATTTGTATTCCGAAGATGAACAAAGGTACGGACTTGGAACGACATGAGGGTGAATAATTAATGACCCTTTAACTAACCATTTAAGGCCTTGTTTTCTGAACTGTTAACTAATTATTTTTTTAAGCATACAGAATTGCCTTTTAATTTGGAGTAGCAGTTGAGTAGTACTCAGAACCCTCTTGAGCACTGAGGTTTGTTACCGCAAGTATGTACAACTGCACTATCGCAACTTCTGTTTGTGGGCTTAATGGCGGATGTATTACAAAGTGCAAAGCCCAAAGGGCCAATGAGTGCACGAGGACACCCGCCCAAGGTTGGATTGGGGGGGATTCATTGTTGTCCACTCAGGATTTGTTCCCTTCAACAGCTTTGATCTGCAAGTGTTTAATTACTCAATAGTGCTGATGAAGTCCTTAAGGCGCTCAGTCCTATTAGACATACAGTACAGGGCTTTATTGAGTTTCCCTCCCACTCTCCCCATCTACAGTTGCTGAATTGGTATAGACAACGTGGTGAGGTAAGTCACACCCATATAACACATAACTCTTCACCCGTTCCTGTCTCATATTCAACACCAAGAGGTGACACTTTCAGGTCATAGGATTGAGGGATGCTTTCTCTCTCCCTCTCTCTCTCCCCCAGTCTCTTCCCTTTTCTCTGAAGTCTCCTGCTGTCAGTTCACACCTTTCTGAAGTAGAGAGAGATAGACCTGCTTCCATCCTCTGGCAAACAAGACTGGCCATCAATCACTGCTGCGCTTCAGCATGGCCCTTGTGGCCTTTTCTGAACATGCCTCAGGTTAAATTTCAACTACTGTTCCTACTTAGCTCCTACTGTCCTAAGATGATTTAAGAGCATTACTGGGAATTTATTACATTAAAACTACACCCTAAACAATTTGTTTGGAAACCTATTAAAACAAAAGATATTTGTCAAGAAATGAAAGCCCCACTTCAATTATTTGTGTAAATTTAGGAGAACTGACAAGTTTTACTGGGTTTGTTTTTGCAAGTAAGAGACTGGGAGTTAGCTTACATTAAGATGATGACTTAATGAATGTAATTTCGTTTTTTTTTATATCAGACAGAATATTTAAGAGTGAGAAAACCCAACGCAATCCACCAAGCATGTCAAATCAAACAAAAAGTTATTAATACATAGCTAATACTTACTCATGTTTGTGCTGTTGTTGTCCCTCCAAAATGATGTCACTTCCTGGTGGATGATGTCATTGAGGAAGTAGCTTAAAGGGGAACAAACAACTAACTGGATCAGTCCTGGAGTGCCAATGTCCTGCAGAGTTTTTTATCAAAGATAATATTGGCAAGAAAAACAATTGCTGAAAAATATATATTATAATATACATTATATTATATTATATATATATATATATATATATATATAATGGCCAACATTAGAATTTGCTAAAGCACCAAAAGTAAAATGTAAAGTTGGCCATGAGAAGTACATTTGCTAGAATATTTGAATGTGGGGAACAATATTACAAATAACTAATAAAGAAACATAATAAAGAAATATAAAATTAAAAAAAACATGAAAATCTATAATAATGCCACTGTAATGTGTAGAAAAAAATAATACATAGTTTCATAGCCTTTAAATAATGCATTTATATACAGAAAATTTTCTCACAACATTGGCAAACATGGCAAAAACTTATGTTTGGCCCCGTATACACAAATGATGCTAAGAATTTCTGTATTAACACATATTTTTTTAAATTTTTTATATAATTATATATGGATCATTGAATGTATTTGTTGTATTGGGATATGTGTTTTTTATTTCCTTGATATTGAGTGTATTACAGTAATGCAATTTAATGAGCGCAGGTGTCTGCCTGGTAGCATATGGCACTGAGGAAGTGTTGATACCCAAAAACATTTTGCACTATTAGAGACCTCAGTACGATAAATGTTAGGAAAATCCCTTGATGGACTTCTTGGATGAGCACAGATATTTTTTGTCTATGGACCCTGTACACAGCCATACAAAATTCACTCTCTAGATGTGAAATAAGTGATAATTTATATTTATTCTGAAGAAAACCAGACAACATGAATGCATGGAAGGTGCTTTAACAATTATAACCGCAGTGAAAATAAAACATTTGCAAATATCTATACTATGAAAACTACATGACCAAGGTTTCAGCAACAAAAAAGCAGCTTGTAACAAACTTACAAAACTATTTTAAATGAAAGTTCATCAAAGAGAAAAAAATCTCTGCAAAATTCAAGGGGAGCTAATATATCGATTACAGTGCAAAAATCCTATTCTATATCAGTGTTTTCATCTTGATTCCCAGTAAAAACAAATCTACAAATCCTCATAACAAGATACATATACCTGAGAAGTAAAATAACACACAATATTAATACTTAATATATCTTCAACATACACAATACCATACAAAGTATGATTTGGTACGTACGATTTTTTAAAAAAGATTTATAACTGCATATATTTATTATATATTTTTCATATAAATCTGACAATGTAATTTATTCCTGTGATTTTTTAGCAGTCATTAGTTTTCAGTGTCATGCGATCCTTCATAAATTATAATGCAGATTTGCTGAAAGTAACATTTATAATTATTATCAATATTGAAATCATTAATACTTTGTGTAAACTAAGTAAAAAGAAATCTGGATTCTTAAATGAATAAAAAGTTCAATAAAACAGCATTCATTTGTGTCCCTGATTTAAAAAAAAAATTTCATTACAAAAAATAAAATCGTACTGGCGCCAAACTTTTGAACGGTACTGCATTTAAATTTTTTTGTAGCAAGCATAAACCTCGTCAAATATTTTTTGATGACTGATCACAGCACGGTGCATAAGGCCAGCTAAGATGGATATCACTCTGAACGGCAGGCCTCCTGTCACCGTGCAGTGCTCCGAGCGCCCTGAGAGAGCAGCCTAGCTAAGTGTTATCAGGGCTGAAGAGGAGGAGGCAGGGAGAAAGGTTTCGTGACAGCACGGCGCTCCGTCTCGCCCCAGCCAAACTTTGCAGAGTCAGATGGGCGAATGAAATCATCAATTATAGCACAAGGTGAGCTGAAAGCACCGCGTAAAGGTCGCCGAGTGGAGGGAAAAAACGGCCAGCTCAGGGCTTTTCTCTCTGCGTGCCACTCCTGAGTTTATGGGAGGTCCGGCACAGCACAGAAATGGAGTTTAAATTTTAAACAGGCAGAGAGAGGGGGGCCCCAGGCCCTGTGTGAAGATTTCAGGAGGTGACAGGGTGAGAGGGAGGAAAAGAGAGAGAAAGAGATGTCTGGACTGAATGTAGAGCGAGGGACATTCATAACTAATTAAACAGTCAAAGCCGACAGGGCCTCGGATGCATCACACTGCAGGTCTCAACCGCAGTCCACTGGATCCCATTAGAAGAGGCTGATAATTGCTGTGTTTGTGGTACTTCGCTATTTAGTTTCTAGTCACAGCACAATGAGGAAAACGTCCTGCGCTGATCACTCCTCTTCCTCCACATATGTTGAAGGGAACCATCCCACCTGTAATATAAACAGCAGCAGTAAACATTACTGAAATCTCTTCTTCTCTGTGCCTGGTTTGAGAGCTCTTGCGGGTCAGATCTGATAATGACATGAGCAGAAGAATCATTAAGAGTCGTTCTGCCATCTTCTGTCATCACTTCCAGTTAATCATCTCTCTTAGAAACGCGCTTGAGCATATGAAATGAAAGAAAAGTGAATGTAATAAGGCTTGAGGAAAGATTCAGGCATCTTGGTGAGTTGAGATCTGATATATTGCAGGGGAATGCTGGGCTAACATCTCATTTCAATATTAAATGTCAATCATAGTCTCACACCTCTATATCATGGATCTTGGGTATGTTTAAAAAATATATATATTTTACCATGAACATGAGTACATTAATGAGTAAATCAAAAGTCCTGAATATATGACCATATTCATTAATTAATTTTAATTAAATAAAAAATTAAAACTAAAATACAATTTCTGAAATAATTCATTTGAATAAATTAATTTAATTGTGTTTTTTTGTTTTCTATTTTACTATTTTGTTTGTTAGTTTTTTTCCTATGATGGTGAAGTGGCGTGTTGTATTTTTGGGAAAACCATGGTATATTATGTTATAAAGTATGTTATAAAAAGAAGAGACATATAAATATAATTTTTTTTTCTACCATTATAAATGCATTTACTCTCACTTTTCATCAATTTGATGCAAAAATCTTCCCAACCTTTGAAAAGTAGCGTCAATATAAAATACTACAAAATAAAAATAGGACATTTTATTAAAAGACAATATATTAAAGTTTTTAAGTAATCTGAATAATGATAACAGAATACAGAGCTGTTGTTGACACTACATCAATTTTGTATCATGAACAACATTCTTACAGGATTTATTAATGCAAGATATTAAAACTCTGTCACAGGCCAATATAGCATTATTTTACATTGTGCTGGTTAGATCTAATTTTGTTGTCAGCTCTTCATATCTGACTGTGTGTGAACAAGCATTTCCCTTTTGAGAAACCATGAACTGTGATTTGCATAGAAAGGCAAGAGTTCAGATTCAGAATGTGCAAGGTTGGGGGAAAAGCTTCACAGTCTCTAAACAAACATGAAAGCACCCAAACCTCTAGAGAACTGCTTTCATAATTGAGTTTTAAGTGATTTTTTTTTTGATTCAAGAGATTTTTTTGTCTCACCTGGCCATTGACTTCACCTTTCCACCATCCACTGGCACACTTGATATAGATCTTTACCAGGTCGCCCACCTGCAGAGAGAGTTCCCGTGTATCTCTGGAGCTGAAATCGTATCGTGTCAGTGCAATGCCAAGCACTCTGGGGGTCAAAACTGAAGGAGAAGGGGACAAAAACAGTCTGTTTGAAAAAAACAAAAAGAGCGAGACCTTGTCTCCACAAGACATGCCAAATAGGACAAAACATGTGAACGTGCAACAAGATGATTGGAGATTTCGGCACAAATGGCATTGCATCATGCACTTTCACACACAATATGTGGAATACAGGTCCACTCTCTCCGTAGCTATCAGAAAGCACACATACACTACAGAGAGAGCTGAAGCAAACACAGGGAGCAGAGATGGAGATGGCTGGAAGGGGAAATGAATAAGACAGGTGGCTGATAGCTGTACCTGACCAGAAGGGTGAGGGGGAGGGAGGAACAAAACTGTAGCTGGTGGGACTCAAAACGGAAAGCCCACACAGCACTGGAGCTTAGGATCCAAGCCGAGGCAGAGCAAAGAAAATAAGAACACAAAAACCCAGAGATCTTAACAGAGACATTTTCAACAAAACAAACATAAACAAGCTGATATAAAGAACTCCACGCAGCACTGGATGAATAAGCACTCTTCTTGAAATATGTCAGTCTTGAGATTCTCAATTAAAAAGAAGTCTCAATGAACATCAAATTAAAAATGCAATATTATCCACTGTTGTTTTCGACTAGGGTTGTGCAATAACACCAAAAATATATTAAATATATTCTGTATTTAATTCACAATTATCATTTCATACAATAAATGTATCCCTCATGTTTGCTAGACCTCAATAATGGATATAAGCAAACTTTAGATGTATCTAGATGAATCTTTATTTCCCCCTCAGAATTCTGTGATTATGTACAAAATTATAGATACTGTCTAAAATTAATTTATAAAACTATACAATTAGAACAATTAGAACAATATAGAACAATTCTGTATCTGTTTTTTTTATGTAATCAATACGCTGAATGTGATTAAGAAACATTTTTTATTTCCGATGCTGTGTAGTTTTGCTTATCAGTATTTTTGTGGAAACGGGTCAATTTTTTTTAGGATTCATTGTTACATTGTTGTCATTGTTGATTCATTGAATACATTTTCAAAAGAACAGCATTTGTTTGAAATGTGAATCTTTTTTGTAATATTATAGATAAGTTTACTGTAACTACTGATCAGTTTAATGTATCTTTTAAAATCTAAACAAATATAAAAACTAAACAGCTTGTATACTCGATACATTAAAATACAGACAAAAATATATTGGTTAATAATAGTAATAATAAATTACCAATGTTTTATGTCATGTTTTAATAATTTCAATATTATTACTAACTGTGGTACACAGAGAATATGCAGACTTTTTTAGTAACATCTGGAAGTTAAAAGAAATACTGTACAGACGGATTAATTGGGGCGCATGCCTAAGTTAACTTCCGGTCTGTGTTTGTTTATTGGTCTGGTTAGTGCCACAGGCTACAAAGCTAATGATGAGTAATGAAGTTGGCCTCAGGTTATTGAGCTGTGGGATGTGTTTTCCATACATTTATTTATTTGTGGCGACCTGCCACGATATAAAAACCCAACGATTTTCCAAAAGGCATAGTTGAATAACATGAGCACGTAATGCACGTTTAAAATTCAAACCGAGGCATGGGTGTTTTTATATCACTGTTTTCTGAAGGAAGACCGTCTTGAGAAAATGTCATTTTCATTTCATTCTGCATATTAGGCAGCGTTTGTAAGCTCAGAGCTGCTTTGTCTACAGCCCTTGCTGGGGAAACCTTTTCTCGTACTTAAAGCAACCTCCTGCTGGCAGAGAATGAGTCTGCACTTTTAATAAATCCGTCTGATTTATGCAACGAACATATTTAGCTTGTTATCAAACAATAATCTACTCTAGAAAGGACTTAGCTGTTGTTATTGATTCTATTGGGATGTTTACCAGAAGTTAAGGTGCGCAAAAACACGCATTCGCAGTAACGTTTGTTTACATTGTCGTTGAAACAGTCTACAGGCATATTTTTATTCTATATATATTTTTTATTCTATATATATTTATATATATATATATATATATATATATTTATTTTCAAAGAAATATGGACACACATTTATTGCACAGCCCTATTTTGGACACCACTGACTTTTATTATATGGACAAAAACACATTTCTTTCATATTACACAAAAAAGTCAGTAATGGTTTGAAATTACATAAGGGTGTATAAACAATGACGAAAACAACCAAAATCTGATCTACTTAAGCCATATGGACTACTTTTATTAACTGCATACTGCAAAAAAAAAAACATAGGCAACCCATTTCTGTAAAGTGGTGTTTTCTTGTACACCATTTTCTCTAGGTGTTGCCAAGAACACATGAGTGTGTTCTCCTGGCCCTGTCACTGACACAGCTGTGATAGCGTTCATACAGAGCTTGAGTCCTGTTACCATCTGAATGCCCATCTGAGCATCCAGCACTTTCTAATATGTAAACTAGCAAACGTCAAATCCACAATATGTTTGCCTGCCTGCTTTGCATCTCCTTTGGGGGGGGGGTGAAGCAGTGGGCGATGAGCCAACAAACTTTTGTGACACTGTCACTCAGAAATCACCTGCTGAAATCGCGCAGCCAATTACAATTATCTATAGTCAGAATTGAAACCGATGCACAGTCTAGTAAATAACATTCCTCGCATTAGCTTATCAAACACAACCCTTTGTGTTCAGTGTGTTTACCAAACACTCGACGCCTGCAGACGTGTCAGCGCCCACACGCTGAATGATCTGACGGAATGTTTGCGTGTGTTTTGGTTAGGGGCACATCATCGAGAGCGCTGTCTCAGGATGCATCGAGGGCCCGGATTTTCTGCTGAGGTTCGTGAAAGGATGCGTCACAGAGAATGGCAGTTGAACATAAACACCTCTAACAAGCCGAGAATGCTGAAGAAAAATAGAACAGCGAAATCCCCAATTCACAATCCCAGCTATCAGCAGAGCGATATTCGTTCACCAAGCCTTTTTTTACGTGACACGTCGCTCTCTGTTCAATAAAGCTGACTTTCTATGTCTCCACTAGTTGCCCTTTCATTTCTCAGAGCAGGGGCTGTTTTTTCTCTTAGCTGCGAGAGAGAAAAGCAGGCAAGTCCCTACAGGTGAGGGGGCGCTTAGCATCCATCATGGCTTTTTCCTGTAACTCAAAGCAAACTGTCATGTCATGTCAGAGAGATTGCCGGTGCTACTTGAGCGCAGTGCCAGCGTCTTGTTTAGCCGAGTCCTCTCTCTCTCTCACTGCGTCGCCTGCAGCAACGGCTGCAGAGCCAGACACAAACAGCCATTTTCCTGCTGCCAGGTGCCGAGTGCGTACGACTCCCTTCACAGCATCTGTCTGTCTCTTTGAGAAGCCGTCTTGGGCAATGAGAGCTGAAGTAAACACATACGTTTATACACTATGAAAGCAACACATGTATATGCACACTTCATGTTTTCAAGCAACCTTTGTATTTAATCAAAAGAGCCTGAGAGCTGTCGGGACACATAAGAAAGTTACCGGCTAAAAACACATCCTGAGAGCTAGCTATGCCTCCTGGCATTAAAAGAGGTCCTGTCTGAAGACCCATTCACACTGACGGCGATTTTAATTGCTGAAGGTCGGTAGGTCACTGTACTGTTGGCAGCCAGAAGACATTCCTGCTGCTGGATGCTTTAGTGTTTCTGCATGCGCAACTGGCTGTAACTCTTCAAAATGCATTGTTAGGGAAAACTAATGTCTCTTATTATTTTGGTAACCAATCAATTTTGATAAAAACTCACATTCTGCAGAGGAATGTTTTTGATTGGATAAAAATTACAGTATTGTGTACTGTAATGTGGATCTAGTCTAATCGCATCTAAAGTAAACATTTTAATTTACACAATGTATATGTGTACTGCGTAAATTTGTTTTATATGTATATATATATATATACATACACACACACACACACACAGTATATATTTTGAATATATGTATATATTTATATTTCTATCATTTCTATTATATAATATTATATATAAGTACATCCACAGATATGCTGCTGTGAGCAAGTAAGAGATACTGCTGCTGCACATATAATAAATAACCTTGAAGTAATGTACATGAAATTATCCCATAGCAGATGTATACAGGTGGAGCTGGGGAAGGTACAAGATTATTGAAGTGCACTGCAACTGCTACAGCTAGCACTAGCCAAGTATTTAAATGTCGAGCAGAATTGGCTGCCGATGTGAATGATGGTGTAATTATATCAGATTGAGTTAAAACCTACCAACTTGTGTTACCTAAAGTTTCATGACAGATTTTTTTTATTATTTTAATCCTTCCTAGTCCTACTGAGTCCAAGATCATTCATAATTGTTGTCTAAATCCAAGTGCAAATACCTCAAGACACAAGGCACATCAAATCTTGTTAGATTGACTATTAATTCCAAGTGATCAAATCTGATTTGTGTGTCCAGACAGGTTACTTACCTGCATGGCACGATCCAAGCATACCCACTTTTTGATGAAGCTTTTACATTTTTTTTATTTTTTAATTCAAATGTTTTTTCCAAATAAGCACCCTATTGAGTTGCCGTGTAGAACTAGGAGTCGCACAAGAAAAACAACAGAGGAGTATATATTGCGATGATCCATGCCATAGTCACAGACAGCTTGAGCTTCATTGGAATATTTATACTGTAAATACTTCTTACAATATCAATCTATGGTTTGACGTTATTGTATGTGTGTCACGTTAAGAATGATGCAGAATTATTTGAAATCTGATTTGAGCAGCCAGAACATCCAGACGGGATGCATCAGTAAAATTCTTATTGGAATTGGAATTCTTATTCGAAAGTAACTACATATGGGGTTTGAATAAAATTTTAACAAAAAAAAAATCAGATTTCACGTTTTGCTGTCAGCCTGAACTAATGTTATCACACAGTCATAGTGAATTTAAACAAGGTAAACGATACTCACCAGCAGGTTTGACTCCACTACCAAGCTCCTTATAGGGCACCTGCAGAGTAGTGTCCAGAGTACGGAATCCCTCTTTCAGAGAATGCTGTTTATAATACTCAACCAGTCCCTGGACAGAACAATCACAAGTTTAATTGCTTATTTCAGGAATTCCCAAAATGTTTTGCCAGCTGACCCTTTTTGACTAAAACATTTACTTGAAGTACCCCTGTAATTTTAAGTTAATATTTCAATAGGTATCAACACATTACTGTAAGTACACAGTTCTCTTTTTAGTGTGTTCTAAATCTCACGCAGGTAAACAAAAAGTTCACACTTTACTTCCGTCATCAGATTGATAGTATGCATATTTAGTGCGTTGTCCAAGGGGAGACAACATATAGCCCAAACCCAGAGAACTCCCCATAGCCCCAAGCTGCGACAAGAATAATTAGGAGTGGGGAGGGATGCCAGAAAAACTATTGTGGGAAAGAGGTAAATTGGCTGTATGTATGTATTGCTGTATGTGCTAATTAAGTTAGTTATCTGAACATCCTCCACCTGTGCTGAACATGTTCCTCCTGAACTCTGTTAACAAAACAGCATTTACGTTTACATATTTATGAGTTAATTCATTAATGCCTTTCCAAAAGCTTCAGTTTATCTTCGCGAAAACTAAAATTTCTTACATAGATGCTGTTTTATGGATGTGCACCATGATAACACTATTCTTTGACACACCCTGGAGTACCATGATATATGAATTAATAATCATTCAACACTATTGTATACATTAAAGTTCCCTTACAGTACACACCATCACCACGGGCTATTTTATACGGAGAACTTGATATGTATAAGAAAATGTAACTAGTTTGCCGTATTGATGATGGATAATAGCTGGACTCTCCCATTATTAATTATGCTAATGAAATACAGAAATATGCAGATCAGCACATGTTCTGGTTTTTCGATAAAAAAAGCTCAGGGCTCTGCAGCACAGCTAGCGACACTAAATTATAGCACCCTACATATGTATTCATATGGCGATGATAAATAGAGCAAATGATGAGGAAGACCATTGCTTCTGTGCAACTCAAACCCACTTACTAAAACAGTCTTGAACGTTCTGCTTTCAGCAATGTAGAAGCAGCCCTCCTTGGTGAGGATCTTAATGTGTTTTACATCATTGTTGTACCTGCAGATGACAGAGAATTACTTTAACCGTTCCAAGATTGTCAATATTTCCACTTTCAAAACACTTTCAAGCAATAAGTGAGTGTTAAAGGGACAGATCACTTAAAAAGTGAATTGAATGAATGATGACAGAATTTCCATTTTTGAGTAAACCATGCTGTTATGAAAAGGAGATCTGATGTTGAGTGGTAAGCTAATTTCACAACAATTCCCTTTAATCCTTGTATTTGAGCTTGTTGTGGAGAGTCAACTATACCCTAAGGTTGTGGAATAGTGCTGTCAGTCCCTGACCACAGGTCAACACATTTAGAGGATAAAATATTTTGACAAAGACCTTGTAATTGGTCTAAACATGGGGCATGCAACTATTAAATGAGGTTATAAAGCCCACAGTGAGTATGTATGTGATCATTCACTGCCCACATCTGTGCTACACATTAGAAGCTGTATGCAAATTCCATGATGCATAATACATTGGGTTGCATGGAGGGAAATGCATGAAGATCTAAGCTTTGCAATGCAAAAGGACGTTCGAGCAAGGACCTCATGACTATCTGCCATGGCAATTTTATGCACAATAAAAACACGCTGGCTTACATGGGATAACAGCTACACGTACTTGATGCTGATGGCATACTCTCTGCTCTCCCGGCTCCTGTATCGCACCAGGTAGGTGCTGTTCTCTCTCTCCACAAGCTCAGACTCTGCTTGGTGCCTTTCTATGGGCCCAGCAAACCTGCTCACACAAGCCAACACGCATGTGGTTAAAACCAAAACAACAAGGTGCAGGTTATTTTTTGTCAGGAGAACACTGGAATAAATTCAGTTAAACATTTACTGATGAGACTTACCAGGGCTGAGCTGAATAGTCGGCCGTCCTCGGTACCTGAGGATGAGACACAATATAAATACATAAATATACTGTAGTTCACACAAATAGAAATCAACAGCATTATAAAATTATACAAGTCATACAAATACACATACTTACACATGGGCAGGGTTTGACTGCATCACTTGGAAAGAAGCCAGTCTCTTGCGTTGTCAGGATTTTGCCCTGCCAAGAAGTGTGGATGTTAATTGCATTATATTTTCCTTGAGGCGATGCTCCCCCTCCTCTTTGCTTTAATAAATCTAAGACAATTAGCTCACAACAAGCAGTGAATCTCATTTAGAGCCACAGTTAATTACTGTTCAGACCATACCCACGGTTAAACTCAGTTACGCTTCAGAATGAAAGCATCAACTAATGCTGAATAATCATACAGCTTCCACGGCAGAACCTTGTGAATCACGACACTCGCCAATAAGCCATTGTTTGATATTGCTGCTCTGAGCATATTTGGATTTATGAATTACATTAGACCCGAGTTTCGTATTATGTTCCCGCGCAATAGATTGTATTGAGCAATCGCAGGCCGGATGCCAGTTTTAAAATAGGCTCATTTCTTGCATGGCTTCAGCCACAATTATCTGTATATTTTTGGATAAAAACTGACAATTCCCCCCCAAATCGGTATGAAACAACAGCTGGGAGGTTATAATGCGCTGTGAATGCGGTGGAACAAGATGCCAAAATTTAGCAGCCTATGATTGATTGCGGGTTTGTTTGACTGAAGGTTTGACTGAGGGTGTAATGAGCCTTTTCTCAAACAACTATACTGCTAAATATATATATTTTTCTTTCCCAGCCCCCTTTAACATCATCTTTAACAAGTATGAAATGAATTTCAAAAAAATGCACCTCCACCCCAAAATTAGATTGGAGCCCCAAACTGGAACTGTATTCATGATTTATTTGGCTTAATAATGTTTCGCCGTAGCTTTTGAAAGCCCTTTATATTTGTTACGCCACAGATAAGCGTATGATAAAGATTAAACTTATTACCCCATTAGAGTAAACAGTTGGCAGCCTAAAGGATCAAATTAAATTACAGTGATCGATTGCACTGTTCTGGCAACGGGACAGAGATAATTGTCTTCCAGTAACATGGGAGATGGATGCTTAGTGCTCTGTAATTCCATTCTTTGGTGTCATGGGACCCTGAAGATTTAGTAGCCTTATTAAGAGTTAAGTGTCGTTTCACACAAGATAAAATAAACCAGTGATGTGCATTATCATTCAACAGCAGCGCTTCTCGCTCCCCTCTATGACCTGCCTGGTGCGTGGAGAACCACGGCTGACAAGCATGTCTAGCCACTGCCTGTCTCAGTCTGTTGGCTCGGTGAATCTCTTGGCATCCATTTTTGAGCTGTAGGGTTTTTTCTAGCTCGGTGTGTGCTATCAGGCAGAAATGGCCCAGCATAAAGCATGGGAAATCTCGCTAAGTGTCTATTCCCCACCGAGCTGTTCGCAACGCGTCGGCCAGATTGGAGAAACACCAGGAGAAAGATGAGGTTTTAGTGCCACCATAAACCATAGAGAAAAAGAGCCACAGCAGCCCGGCACAAGCCAGAAATAAATAAAGCAGGAGTAGTCAGTGACAATAAGCTAGAGACACAACGGCAATGCCCAAACATGCCTGAACAAAGACTGTGCTCTACATCTGATAGCTCATTTAAGTATCGGTTCATATTAGAAAGCAAAAGTTTTTAGTCATTATTTAATTTACACTTTTGTATACTATTTATTAAAACTAAAGTTGTGCTAAGTTGTGTTTGCATATACAGTAGTATGTATGCTCAATAATAATCAAATATTACAAACATATTATAGCAATGTGAGATTTAAGAATTTATTATTTTGTCAAGTTGCAGGCTAATAGACAACAATAAATATGCGCAGTAATATAAAATGAACTTAAAACCTTTGCGACATCTTTACTCTCAATTTAATTAATCCTTGCAGAATAAATGTGTTAATTTAAAAAAAAAAAGTTAAATCTAAATTTAGAATTAACCTACAGTACATGGGCCGACAGTCTGTTGGCTATGGAAATACTTGTTTTTGCATTTATCATTTGGTTAAAATGTCATAAGTCACATTTGTTGAAAAGGTTATGTGTGCCCTATTTGCTTTGATGTATGTTGTGATCAGGCTTCAGGGTACCATGACACCACAGAACACAATTCCGCTATTTGGTGTTTAACTACTACTGTACTTTATCTGACCTCCCACCAGGAGCTGTGAGGATCGGCATAGATGACCTCTATGACATCACCAATCTGAGCACTGAGCGGCGGTCCGCCCAGAGGACAGGGAACCCCAAAATAGCCTCTGATGACCAGCATTTTTGGCAAACCTGTAAAATAAAATGTGACATAAAAGCAATATTGGCATGTTTTTTACTTACTTCACTTCTGAAAGTATTTGATTTTAGCTGATATCACCATCCCTCTTATTTTTCAACCCCTTGACTCCATATTGGTACTTAACAGCCCATTTTCACAGTCAGCAAATAATTCACAATGGAAACAATCAAGTCCAACTCATTTTCTAATTAAAGGCATCAGATTACCTACGTCAAATGGCTTGAGAATAAGCTTCCCTTAAATACAGTGCAATATGGAATTATGTAAAAGATTACAGGTGATGTCTTACGAAACTGATAGAATAAAGAGCCATTAGGCCCTCTTAGTTTATAAAATTTATTTCACATCAAGAGACATAACCATTCTGCTGGAGCTCAGTGGGTGGCCTTTCTAAACCCAAAGCAAATTTTCTCTTTCATAAAGGACAAATAAAGTGCCGCACAATAGCAATTATTCTTTCCACAATCCTATCCACTAAATCATAGGCATCAACACTAATCAATGACAGTGAAGGAGATCATCTGAGGACGTTTCTTACTCTTAGAGCCTCAGTGTATAGCGGTTAATAAGGCTGGGGAACAACATAAACTCCCCCTGAAGCATTAGACAGAGGCTGGGGGTTTCTCCTAGCAAAAAGGCTCCGTAGTATCCAGTCTCCTTAGTATCCAGTCTATAAACTTCTTGTTTTTAATACTGCCAGGTGCCTGGGTCTTAAAGTAGACAGTAAAAACAGTTGTTTTACATATACTGGAGAGGTTAATGGAGATCTATGCTTCTAGACTGAACTGCATCCTCCGTTACTAAACTAAGCCTTGGCTTTTCTGACTACTAGCTATTTAGTTTTGTCCTCTGTTATAAAACTGTTCTCAGTTTTTACAATTTCTAAGAGATGTTACATGGCACAGTTTTAAGTATGGATGTCCTGTACAGAGCCTTTTTTTTTTTTATAAAGATACCAAATGATTGTATGTTTAACCATGTCTACTCCCTCTCTTTGGTCTTTAAAAACATTAATTTAGCAATAAAATGTAAAATCCGTATGGGAATATGATGATATTGTGTAATTATTTAAATCTAGATTAGTTCAAATCAAAATATCACCTGTTATGAAACAAGACATTGATTCCTACGTTGGCTGAGAGAGCTTAACGCGTTGCAACTTAAGAAAACGCATGCAAACAGAAAAAAACACATGCAAACAGAATAAAAAGGACAACACATTGAGAAAACATCTTCATCAGTTTGACAACACAGGCGCTGAAAATTCTCGCAAAGCAACCAAAGACAGAAACGTGCTGCAAATTGCATGGACCACAACGGAAATGTTTCAGGGGGGATCTCAAAAATTGATGGACCCATCTGAGAGTAACTTGTTAGCATTAAAATACTGTTTCACAGTTAAGTGTGTAATTCGTCAGATTAGTCTAATAATATCCAAAAGACTGTATA
>JAUMHI010000034.1:5251804-5264888 GCA_032359435.1 Enteromius unitaeniatus
GTTAGCATTAAAATACTGTTTCACAGTTAAGTGTGTAATTCGTCAGATTAGTCTAATAATATCCAAAAGACTGTATAATTACGCTGTTAAAATAAACAAAAAAAACCCTCACCTTTTAGTTCAGCGACAACACCTCTGCTCTGACCAAAAGCCACTGAACAAATAATCAGGTCCCAGATGGGTTCGTCACTTTTTGAGGTTGTGGTCCGTGCTGTTTGCAGCTCAGTCGTGTGTTTGCAGCGCATTTCTGTGTTTGGTTGCGTTGTGAAAGTTTGCAGTTTGCATTTGTTTTTTTCTGTTTGTATGTGTTTTCTTAAGTTGCAGTGCGTTGAGCTCTCTCGGCCACAGTAGATTCCACTGTAGAGGACACTAGTGCTGTGTCCGAAATCGCATACAGTATGAGAGGCGAGTAGTATGCCCGAATTCACAGTATTGGAAATTCAGTAGGCGAGAAGTACCCGGATGACCTACTGCTTCCGCCTGGAATCTGGAGTAAATAAACCATGGAAACTTTCCTATCCCATGAGGCTCCGGGAGAGAAGGCGTCATATTTGAAAAAATGGTGGAAAGTGGAGACTCATTTCAAGTGTAAGTACCTCATAAGTGTAAGTACAACATAACAGCAAAATACTACGTGATCATTAACCCTTTGAATATGATTAATACAGATATTTTAAATATGAAGGTTACGGAGTCAAAGCATGTTTGTGGTAATGATATGCAGTCTAGTGGCATATTTATGTACGTGTAGCTGAAGTCTCTTATGCATTTATTTGATCAAAAACTTTAAAACAACAATATTAGACAATATTATTACAATTTAGATTGATGTTTTCTGAATCGCAAACAATAATATGATACAGCAGTGGCAATAATAGATAGCACCGAGGAGATTTCCTGCCCACTCAATTGACCCTGGCAGCTTTGACTGGTGCTCAGCAGCCCTTGCCTGAAGCTAACTAAAAGGATCACACATATTTGACATCCCAGGTGTTTTATGAGGTGCTCACCAGGAGTGTCAAATTTGTGACAAAATTCTTAAACCATAACATACAAGTACAGTTTTCTCAAAGTCTGAAACAACCCATCCACGTGAGGAAACTGAGGATGACATTGAAGAGGAAGAACAGTTCTTGGATAACTTAACTTGATTTGTTTTTTTCAGTTTATCAACTGCCTAAATAAAGAAGATGTTCAACCTGTGGGACTGGAATGAACATTAGTCATGCAGAAGAAGGAATCCATTTATGAATGTGTTCAGATCACACCCTCTCAATACAAGTACTTAATCCGCTATGGTTACTGAGAAGCACAAAGTTGTAGAAGTGAATGCTCCAATTAACACAGCCAAATGCGCAAGAGCTGCTTTTTTACATTAGAGAGAACTGTGTAAGTAATGAAGAAGAAATTATGCAGTAATAAAATAAGCAAGGTCATTTTGTTTTTTGACCACTTCAACATAAAGACCTCGACAGCATGGGTAAGTCTCTTCAGCACTTCTGGATTGTTATTTAGTCCCAGAAGAGCAAAACCGAATGGCAGCAATTTTTAAAATCAGCACTTGTTTAAGCTGAGCACGAAGTTTCACCATTCTGAAAATAAAATGATGTGGTAGTGTTTTTGGAGGCAAATGAGAATCTCTCTGTTTACAAGTAATTCTTCTGAGAATGACAAAACATATAACAAGGTCGCACACAGTTGCCATCTAACTTTACTTTCAAACTACTTTAATTGTTTTCCTACCAGAAACGTGATGTTTTGAGCTGGTTGCTTATTTTGTTTTTAGTTGTGCATATGATTGTGACATGGCTCTGGGAATGTGACTGCTGATGAACAGAATACAGTATGTGATGCAGTTCAATAGAAAATGTTTTTTTATGGTAAATGATTTTTTATTTTAAAGTGTATTGGTTGTTTGTTGATGTCAAAGCAATAGTAAATGTGTAGTTGGCAAACAATAAATCTATGGGCTCTTTTCCAAGACTGTAGTTTACAATTAAGATGAATGAGTTTCTCAACATTTTTATTACTAATTTGGCCTTTGTTTGTTTCTTTCAAACAGTCCTGCGATGTGACAAATGAATTCGAAAAAGTACAAATGATGTATTAATATGAGGTCATTAGGGATGTTCACTTTGGTTATTTCTCGTAACCGACAACTGGCGCTCGTTCACCAATTATTAACCGTTAACCGACAACATTATTTTTAATTAGAATTGAATTCAATTAAAAACTATTTGTGACCTGTTAAAAATAGTCATATTTGTTTTCTGCGGATTCATTGTACATGCGCAAAAACTAGCAAACAGAAGACGAAGATTCACATCATCATATCTATTTCATATCATACGCCTGCAGCACTTTTGCGACCAGAAAAAAAAAACATTATAAAAGGTTAAATGGGCCTATACGAGAAATATTTAGCAGTGTATGACATGACAGACACTTGTTGTCCAGTCCTATTCTGTTCTGTTCCTGTTCCGAGAACACGGTTGTGAGTCCTGAACATTTACAGGTGGGTTCTGTTACAGAACGCGTTGTCACTCCCTGTATTAGGACTCAAGCAGCCTGCCTACAGGACTGACAACTGGATTCTGCTGCTGTGTGAATGTGGCCAATAAAATGCAACTTTTTTTTTTAAACACATTTTTATATAGGCTATGAGCGGCGTATTTTAACAATGCAGCAAACCTTTTAAAACAATTAGGTAAAACACTGAAATAAATTCATAAATAAAATGCCATTTTAAAACTGATTGTATTAATCGGTCAAAATTCATATCGGTCGGTTAATGGTTTAACATTTAAAATGAACATCCCTAGAGGTCATAAAAGCGTTAGCATCATAATTGCTGTTTAGATGCAGTAAGTTGCACACTGTACAAAAATTCCCAAAAGTATTTAACTGCACAAATATTATTACATGATAATGGAGATAACCCCTCATCCTCATCATCATTCTGATGCTACAGAGTGTATTGGGACAGACACATGGATCTGAATTCAAAGAATTACTCGTTGAGCTCCCAGCAATTGGCACCTGAATAAACCTCCTTATATGAACAACAATAAGGCCGATGATGTGAAACAAAAGACTGCATGTAGCAAGTTAAATGTTTAAAATAATAGCACATAAAAGAGTTTTAGACCAGTCTTCACAACTTCACAGTCTATATACAGAAGCATGCTAAAGTGGAAGACACCTACCTTGGTCTTCTTGTTTCCTAGGTTTTGTCTTTCTCTTTGAAATTAGAGAAGGGAGAGAATATCATTAACAGATCCTCTGCAATATGAACACACTCAGCTATTATTATCTGCTTTTTGCAACACAACATATTGTCAAAGTGAATTTACACAATGACACAAAGAAACAATCTAACATTGATTCTGTTATACCTGTTTAAGGCGACATTCTGTCAGTAGAATGAACATACATTTAAGCGAATATAAAACATACTTCAGACAGAATTTTATATAACTTTCCTCTTTGGATTCTTTCAAATATCAATAAAGGAAGATCATTTTATATATCAGTGTGGAAATCTTTGAAGTGTATTAAATGAGCTAAACTATTTAGATTTAGATTAATTTGTCTGTGGTTTTACCTGTGGTTTTTGAACAGCAGCACCTGAAATCATGATGAAAGAAGAAAAGAAGAAATTGTAAAGGCAGCAAAAATTCCAATTCTGTGGCATTATTTTAAAATCTAGTTTAGACTATTATGAACCTCTTCAGCAAGTAAATAAAGTAGAATTATTAGCTTTATGTATAGAGCGACATACTAAGAGGACATTCAAATATTTTTTTTCTTGACATTACTTATTTTACTATTGTTGTTGCTTTATATGCATACACACACACACACACATATATATATATATATACACACACACACAAGAAAAAGGACTGCTCTGCATTACCTTCAGACTATGATATGACAGTTTCATTACACCATCCACTGAAATATTTATAGTATGTCTCAAAAACCATGAATCTCTGACATGAAAAAGAATCTGAAATTATCTGGGTATAAATTCCAGGAATACATATAATTCTTTAAAACAGTGAAATGCCAACTAAGTTAATGCAGAGCCTCTTTACTGAGCATTACCTGGCCTTCCACAGGCTCCTAGTTTTCCAAGACAACCCTTATGAGCCCCGTTTCCACATTTAGGACAAAGGTAGCCTTGGTTAAAAATTCCCCTAAAGAGCAGAAGGACCATGGGGTCAGTGCTGGCTTCATTCAGTTACATATAGAATAAACTGAAAAAATGAAAATACTGGAATCTTTGCAGGTTAATCATCATCATGTTGTTCAAAATTTGGATTTTTTTTTTACTTTAAAACCTAAAAGACCCCCCATCCCCCAACTCCATTCCCCCAACATTCCCCAAGAGTTCATGTAAATTGAATTGAATTGAATGATGCCTTTATATAGCGCTTTATCATGTATTGTCATACACCCAAAATGCTTTACAATCATGTGTGGGGGAGCCTCTCCCACCACCAGTGTGCAGCATCCACCTGGATGAGGTGACAGCAGCCACGGGACAATGGCGCCAGTGTGCTCAACACACACCAGCTACAGCCAATCAATGAATGGGGATTATTGGAAGGCCATGATAGACAAGGGCTAGTGGGAATTTGGCCAGGACACCAGGGTTATACCCCTACTCTTTACGATGAGTGTCATGGGATTTTTAATGACCACAGAAAGTCAGGACCTCGGTTTAACATCTCATCTGAAAGACGGTGCTCTTTTGACAGTATAGTGTCCCCGTCACTATACTGGGGCGTTAGGACCCATACAGACCACAAGGTGAGCACCCCCTGCTGGCCTCACTAACACCTCTACCAACAGCAACCTAGTTTTCCCTGGAGGTCTCCCATCCAGGTACTGACCAGGCTCAACCCTGCTTAGCTTCAGTGGGCAACCAGGCAACCTATAGCAGGGTGATATGGCTGTGGCATGAAACAAAACAAGTAATGACTCTAATTCAACCCAAGTCTTCTAAAAAAGACACGACCACACTGTATGAAAAACATTACATTTAGGATTTTATTGACAGATAAACACTGAAAAGCATTGCAGTTACATACTTGTTAAGTTATTTAACCTCAATTAACTGCAAAAGAGAACTAATTTTGTTATATGTGCCAACAGGCCTACAACTGTTACATACACAGACCTATACTGCATGTGTCAAAATGCTTGTCCTTCCAAGCATCCTCGTAAACACAGTAATTTAGGTCTTAACTTAAAGCAAACAGATGAGAAAGAAAACACATGCGGCCAGTAGCCTATATTAGATCCAGCTAACTCTTAAAGACATCTAAGTCACTTTAATAAGAAGAAATGTATATTTAATTTACACAATGAAGAATATGCACTGTTTTTGTACATTTGATTACTTTATACGATGTATGTAGCCAGGGTCGTTGCTACTGGGGTGAAAGGTGAGGACAATAATTCAGCATAATTCACATAATTCATAATTCAGTCTCACAGCCTGTGAACACCAAAATGAGTTCCTCTTCTTGCTCTTACAAATACTGGTGATATTGACACTTGTGGAAATTAATTATGAAATTCTATGGTATCAAACATTTTGAGTTCATAAAGACAAATCAAGAATAACAACAGTATACTGATATATACAGATTTTTTTAGCATGAGATAAAATTACTCATATAGTGACAAGATTATATAGTACTCATATAGAAAACAAGATTATGGTAATATTGCCCATCCCTATTGGAGCTCATGAAATACAGCAGAAGCTCAACCATACTAGCTTGACATGCATTTATAATGATTTATACCCTCTGTGGAGTGGCCTTGATTACACTGCCTTCTCTGAGGTATGAGTGAGACATGTTTCCTTCTCTGCAGAGACCCTTGCTAAGTGCTCAGGAGGAGCAGCAGGTCTTTGTGTATGAGTGAATCATTAGGTCAAGGTGTTTCTGCAGGTTCCTTCAAACTTGGTTAAATGGGACCCACGGTCAGAGAGAATGGCATGTGTTCAGCTACCAGTCCCTCATGAGGCCCTGTAAGACTGCCCCTTCTAATCTAATGTTACCTTTTGGTCAGGCTAGGAATTGTGCCTCTCACTGCAAGGGTTAGATATAAGTCTTCCCCTCCCAGTATGAGCTATGAGGGTCTGTCTCAGCAGTTGAATTCCATGTGCAAGAATACTGAATTGTCAGTCTCATTACTGTCAACTCCTTGGTTAATTTCGTCTATGGTGAATGCCTGTTGCTCACTGTTGTGATCCCCATCTAAGCTGAATCCCATTCTTGATGCCCCATATGGGAAGTTGGGGGATCATTTGACAATGCTACCTTTACTGTGGGAGTTGAGAGTTAGAAACTCTGCCCCTAGGGTACTGACCTTCATTCCGGTCAAGCTGGGTTTTTCTCTCATAACTGAGAGTCAAGCCCTTTGATCCTTGAGCTCCTTGGCAGCAAGACCAAGGTAGGTTAGCCGCTTGCTGCTGTTCTGGTGAGTTGCCTCTTTTTGGTTGAGCTTAGTAGTGCTACCCTTGCCCTACAACAGGGGTCATCAAACTTGATTCTGGAGGTCCTGCAGAGTTTAGCTCCAACTTGCCTCAACACACCTGCCAGAAAGTTTAAATAATACCTAGTAAGACCTTACTTAGCTGCTTCAGATGTGTTTGATTAGGATTGGAGCTAAACTCTACCGGGCCTCCAGGACTGAACTTGGTGACCCCTAACCTAGAGGGTCAAACGTGCCGCTCTTAGGTCTCCTCATACAGAGTCTTCCTCTCCCTGAAGCTCTAGTGAGCAACCACCCCAGGACGTTAGATTTCTCTCTGCCTCCCAGTTAGGCTGCTCTTTTGGTTGAGCTTAGCATTGCTCCTCTCATTCTGGAGAGTCACTTGCAAGGACACCATTTCCAAACTTAAGTTCCAAAAGTTACTCTCCCATTCAGAAAGCTGAGCCTCCACTCTCTGGAGCTCTGGTTGGCAGCTACTCAAGTTTGTTGGGCCACGTTCTGTATACCTGGTGGGCTGCTTTCAGTTGAGCTAGCAGTGCTCCCCTGACCATAGAGGGTCATCTATGAGGAGGGCACTCCCAAATGAGGGTTGAGTTCTCCTCTCCTTCTTTGAGTCAAGTTCTCCGCTTCTTTGAGCTGCATTAAGCAACCAGGCCAGGTTGTTAGAACATTCAGCCCCTCTTTTAGGCTGCACTGAAGGTTGAGCTTTGCAGTGCTCCCCTTGTTCTTGAGGGCCACCTATGAGCACGCCGCTCCCTCCTGAACATCTGAATTTCCTGAAAGTTCTGAGAATTTCCCTCTCAGCCTTCCCTGAGTTCTCCGAGACAGCAATATCAGGTTATTAGGTGTTACTGTGTCTTTAAGGACAGTCTTTCATCCAAACACAGAGCACCGGGATTGCTTATAAGACATTGTTGATGTTACAGCTGCTCAATTGCAGAGTAAATGGAGGAATGCAGAGCTTTCAGTCAACCCCTGTGGCCTGACCCTATGTCATGTGATGTCACATTGTACAGAGGATCAAAACGGCACATTTAAAGGGTATTAAAAAATGAGTGGTTGGATTTTTATCATTGTAGGGTGACACACATTTATGTCCAAACACCATGTAAAAGTGGATTTTGCTTAACAGTGACCTTTAAAGGAAGCCTTCAAGCTCTGCCCTGGGTTCAGGCTTTCTCAAGCCCAGACCTTAACTGGAAAGTTGGTTGGGTATGCAGCTCAGGCATTTGGCCAAAGGGAGATTGTGTCATTGACAGCCATCAAGGCATCTTAGGGACAACTCCCATAAACCTGGTAGACTTGTACTTATTGCTCGCCTTAGTGTTTGGCATGCACTCTGCATAGCAGCTTGAGTATACTGCTCCCCACAGCAACCTTGAGATGATGCAGTTTGAAGAAAACGTCTTAGTAACCCTGTAACCCTGGTTCCCTGAGAAGGGAATGAAACACTGAGTCCTCTAGCATCATAGAGTAGAACATTCAGAAAGCTGAGGTTTTGGCAGATTGCCTTCAATATAAGCTATTTGTACAATAACAACAAAGTTTTGAGTTCTTCCAGAAACTGCTTTTTTGTGCACAATGACCTATTATATGTCAAAAGATCAAGCGAATTTTGGTTTCTCCGTTCATGACTCATTCAACTTATTTCAGCACACAAAATGTCTGAGAAGTGTAAAGTCAGCTTACCTGAGAAGCATATGACAGGAGCTGCAACTAGTAGCCCTTTCAAAAGTGTGCATCCTAAAGTGATGGGAGTTAAATGTGGCATTCTCAGGCCGAATATTAGATCTGAAATAGAAAATCAGCAATACGGTAAAGCAATGGTGCAAAGTTGGCTGATTGGAAAAATGAACATGTGACAAACTGCTTGTTTAAGAGAACAGAGTGAACGAGGGCCAAGCGCTGGTGAATGTTGGGGCCCATGGGGCCAGGACCAGGCCTTCCAATTCTGGGCACGAATCAGAGCAGTGGGGAAGCTCTTTACCTGAATGACTCTAAGATTGATTTTTGCATCAAGAGAGCTGTGTGCATGCGGCAGGTGTAATTTGTTGTTTGAATGCACCCTTCAGATCATCACACAGTCAACCACACGTATATGTGTACAGAAACACATTTTTAAAGGGTGACATATAAATCAAGCGGGAGAGGAAACATCATTACAGACTCTCGGCACAAGGGACGATGTATCCTCTTTAACCTACACAATTTCTAAATCAGAACTCTTGTTAGTTTTCCTCCCTGTCTCTCTTTTCATTTCTTCCCGAATAAATACATTGTGCTAGCAAATTTCAACAACATCCGATGCCCAGGATGTCACCATCTACTAGAACGAAGAAAGCTGCTTGACATTAAATTACATTTATATCATTACATTATAAAAACGCTGAATGCCTTATTGAAAGAAAGATGATGTGTGCAAACATTTCTTCTCTCTCTAACTTAAAAAATTTAGATTCATATTGTCGTGCACACTTCTTCTCAGGGACCCTTTGAATGCAGTGTGAAAGATCACCTCAAAATTGTTTTATTTAAAATTACAACATTTGTCATTTAATGAAATCATGTAAGAAATTGTATTGGACTTTCTTGTTCAAGTTGTGTTCCAGACTTTGTTGCTTTGTAGTATTTTTGTTGATTGATTCCCTTTTATTGTCTTTCCCTGTGTGTATATAAACCCCATCAAAATATGACAACTAAGTGTTATTGTTACTTTCAATTCAGTAAAGTACCCCTTGCATTTAGATCCTGGAATTCTGACTTTGTCACACGTCACAGTTCCACTAAGCAAAGAAAGTCATTCAGGTTTGGGACAGCATGAAGGTGGTGACAGAATTGTGATTTAGGATTTGAAACTCACATGGCCATCTCAAACTGGTCCAGCCACTTCTTCTTCAGCTCTTTTGTCTTGAACAGGAACTCAAATCCACTCTGCCCTTGCTGGTGAGTGAGGAAGAACCCGTAGCACCACTGCCAGAAGACAACAGTTTTAAAATACAACTTAGACTTAGATATGATTATGAATATACCTCAAGGTATTTTGTAAAAAAAAATGTTACCATAAATTTGTTCTATTAGAATATTAACAGATTATGGTGTTTGGTTCAAAGTTGTGGCTGACAGTGAGGGTTGGTGGTTGAGGGAAAATGGGGCTCATTTTATTTTTCACAGCAATAGACACCCAGAGGCAACCTTTGTTGGAATGGACACATTCATCACTAACTATTACCATTTAGTGTGTATGTGAAAGTGTTTGTGTTGTATAATTTATTAACACTATTGAGGGTTATTTTGCAGCATACCACCCAAACCGTTAACCAGTCCAATGTGTTATTATTAACCAAAACTAAAACTGTAAAAACTATATTTTTTGGTAGCTGAAATAAAATAAAATATTAGATAAAAAATGAAGTATTTCGAAGCATTATACAAATAAATTTAAGTTAAAGATAAATATTTAAAAAATAAGTAATAAGTTTACGAAAACACAAAATGTTTCAAACTTGAACTAAAATAAAAAAAAAACAATTACTGCTAAAAAGAAATACGAATTAACACTAAATCAAAATCCTCATCTTTCATTTAATTGGTGGAAAAATTAATAATTGCAATTTTGAAATTAAATCCAGATGTAATGTGCTAATATTTGTATAATGTGCTAATATTTAATAGTTATTAATGATGGTTGTTATGAAGGTTTACTATATTTTTAACATTTTCCAAAGTGTCGGCGTCTGTGGACGTGTTTTGGAGAGAGTTTGCAGTTGTGTACAGGTCTTGTCAAAGACGTGAAGGAATAAGATCTATCAAGTGTATTAAGTTTGTGTCTGTGTCCTGAGGAGGGGCAGAAAGGCACTTCAAACAGAAAAGCCAGCGGGGCTTTGCCTGGCCAAGGTCTCCTTGAGACAGATTTCACCAGACCATCTGTTCAGAAGAAACCTTCCTTTTGGTGAAAGGCATAAAAGAGAAAAAAATATCAAAAGTTTAAAGACATATCCGCATTATTTTTACATCTGTATCACTATCGTCAAACCCCAAAAGAACATCAGAAACCAAAGGTAACCTGAGGTTGAGCAGACCGAAAAAAAACACATCATTTTGAGCACACAGCTCTGCAACCTCTATACACACTACACTCACTATGAACACATCTGATTCACATGATGTGGAAAACTCTGCACAATGAACACAGACTTTAGAGTGTTTATCGTCAAAAGCAGCCAAGTCTTTCCACAGGGGTTGGTTCAGCATGCAGAATTTGACTTGACATGCTGCAGCAATCCGTCACCATCCATCAACCCTCATAAAGAGCAGAAACATCTGTCTGCCACAGTCTGAGATGGGCTCTCCAACCTGATCTTAGTTACACTCACCATAACAGTCTAAGGGACAGGCTGTTTTTTTTTTTCTGGCTGTTAAAATTTCAGGTTGTTGAATGACAAGTGACTCATATGTTGACACACAGTTCACACGTTCACACATCCATAAAAAAATATTACAAATTATCCATATATACTATGTATATATACACACAATATACAAATGAAATCGTATGTATATATATATATGTATATAGTTCAGTATTATGTTTTTCATCTCAAGAAATGGATATGAAGAACAAAGAGAACAACAAAAGGGCTCAGGATTTAAGCTAAGAAATGCATTGATCCAATTCAGTTGCTATATCTGTTGTCTAGGAGTTCTTGAAAGTTCTTCAAACTTTTGTTTGCTGTTTTTTAGCATTATTCACTTGATATAAGAACAATTTTACAGCACGTTTTTGATCAGAAAGGATAAAGACCTCTGCATGTGAACATTTTACTGACTTTAGCGGTTTTAAAGAGCTTACAACAGCACAACTAATTTACATAAAAATGCACTTTGGTAAGTCACGCTGTCCTTAAAATGGTTTGGATATTACTGGAATATCCTACAGCAACCTAGAGGACATAAACATTTTAACAGAGGGGATAAAATCAGCAAAGGCTTTATTCTATGACACTATAACAGTTCAAAGGAGATCTAAAGGAGAGTTACAAGAGCCATACGTGGAGAAGGCAAGTACCAGAATGATTTCTATTCTACAGAACACTTGAATAGTGCTAGTCCGACCTCTATAAAACCCTTCAGAATGGAACAATATGATGAATAGCAGATGATTGGATCATGAGAAAAATATGAGTGGTTGATGTTTGTGTGCAGTTTTCTGAGCCTACAAACATTCCTGTTACTGTGTTTCTCACTGACCTTTTTGCAGTCCTTATCAGTAGTGGGGTTATTGGTGATCTTGAAATGGTTGAGGTCGATCACGTCCTTCATCTCATAGTTGTCCCCGCGCCTCTTGCAGACAATTACAGCAACGTCGAACAAAAAAATATGTCTGCAACACAGACATATCGTGACACGGCATAAAAGTAAAAACAAGAGTGGGTTGCAGTAAAGGTTATTGCCTCAAGCCTCACCTGTCCTGTCTGCGCTTGTCCACATTTGACACCAAACGGACTTCACCATCACCCTTCGGTCTTCCATAAGAAAGTAAGCACTGGTTCTGTGAAGGTACATTCATGGACAAAAGGGAAAACCATGATGATATGAGTAAACTATGCTTTTTAAACCAGAGGTTGTGTTTATTATGCACAACTTACCAAATTCTCAATGGATCTCTGATACTGATCAATCTCCCTCAGAGTCTCAACGTCTCTTTTCACTTCATTTACATACTGGGCTAAGTCCTGTTTAAGGAAGGAAAATGTCTTATTATTATTATCAATGTTGAAAATACTTGTGCTGCTTAATACACTAAATTGCCAGAAGTATTTGGATACCACCTTCTAATGAACAGGTTGGACTACCTTTTTATTTCAGTGATTACAAATCTTATTGTTTAAAAATATAATGATATCCTGGGGAGCATTATAAAAGTCTTTATTGTTAGTTTTGGTTAATTTAATGCGTCCATGTGAAATAAAAAGAAACATATTCAGCTTAGAGGCATTAAATTATGAAATTTTGTAATTCCAATTCTGCACTATATTTCTATGTTGCTACTTGGATTAGCAAATGTGTAACATTGATCATATGACTTGCTTTTCGACATGCTAATTGCAAAAAAAAAAAAAAAAACAGTTTTCAGGTTTCAGGGGTTTAAAAGGAACACTATCTATCCAGCCGATCTCCTGGTCTGGCGATAACACTTTTAGCATAGCTTAGCATAGATCACTGAATCCAATTAGACCAGTAGCATCTCATTCAAAAATGACTACAGGGTTTTGATTTTTTTTTTCTGTTTAAAACCTGACTTTTCTGTTTTTATATTGTGTACTAAAACTGGTGGAAAATGAAATTTTGCGATTTTTTAGTTATATGATTAGGAACTATACTCACATTCTGACGTAATAATCAAGGAAGTTTGCTGCCGTACCTGATGACATGCAAAACCTCTTGCTTGCACAGGGAGCGTGTCTTGCAAGCTGGGTACTATCTTCCACATGCTCTGTGCATATCACTGCACCTGCTGCACTCATGTTGTGGCAGCAAACTTCCTTGATTATTATGTCGGAATGAGAGT
>JAUMHI010000034.1:5272547-5289750 GCA_032359435.1 Enteromius unitaeniatus
GTGGTACTATATCGTTTCGCGGAAGGATGAAAATGTTAATTTAAAACAAATATGCCAATAAAATGTTTCATATTCATATTCATGTCCAGTTTTTTTCCTTATGTGGCAAGTAGCCGTGTAATAAGCGGGATAATGTTTAGGCAGCCTGTAGGTATCGTGAAATAAGCCCCTTCAGCATATATTCATAAAAGATGAATCACTGATCACACTGTCACAATTTCTGTGATAACTAATGGTGTAACGATTCGCGGGAGGCGTTTGGATCCATAAGCGATCAATTTAATATCGTAGTCAGACAGGCAAAAGTTTGGTACACAGCAGTTCACAGAGGTAAAGGGGCAATCCAGAATCGTAGTCAAATACAGGAAAGAAATCAGGGCAGGCGGCGAAAATCGGAAAGCAATCGACAGGCAACACGGTATAACAAAATCAGACAGGAAAAACGCTTAGAGACGATGGCCAGAGTCAAATCGAAACTTCACGTCTGAACTGGGCAAAAGTCAGAGCTTGTCCATTATCCCTTACATATTAAATATATTTAGATATAATATCAAATATAAGAAAATAAATATATAAATGCATTTACATGTAAACACTTTCAAAATATATACTGCACGTGTGTGTGTGTTTTAATATAAACATAATAAATAAACACAGCATAAACACATATATTATGTAAAGAAAAACTTTTATTTTGGATGAGATTAATCACAATTAATCGTTTGACAGCACTAATATGATATATTCTGCAAAGTGAAGCTCAATGAAATATAATTTCATAAAATAAAATATATTTAGTTTTAACCCCTTATATACCTAAAATACTGTACATTTATGAATTTATTTCCAGAGCTAGAAAATATATTTCCTTACAGTAGCCTACATTTGCCTACAAATGTGGATTTATATATTGATGATTTAGAATGTTTAATATTTATTATAGCAATATTGCATTTTTGAGGATGTTAAATTATGTACCTTGTTGAAGTTTTTTCAGTTGTGTTATATTGTCGTACGTGTATAGACAACAAGTTTTTCTTCATATGTGACACACATACACAAACACATGTGCGATTTATTGCATCCAAAATAGTTTGTTTATATAATACGTGTGCATATTTACTATTTATATATAAAAACACACACAAAGTATATATTTTGAAAATATAGATAACATATCAAATGCTGAAAGTGAGACATTTTGAAATTTCAGGCCAAATATTGGCTTATTTTGGATTTCTAGCCAGTTACACATTCCAAAAGAGTTGGGACAGGTAGCAATAAGAGGCTGATAAAGTCAAATGTACATAATAAGGAACACCTGAAGGACCAATTTTCCACTTATTAGGTCAATTGGCAACATGATTGGGTATAAAAAGAGCCTCTCAGAGTGGCAGTGTCTCTTAGAGATCAAGATGGGCAGAGGATCACCAATTTCCCCAATGCTGTGCCAAAAATAGTGAAGTAATATCAGAAAGGAGTTTCCCAGTGAAAAATTACAAAGGGTTTGAAGTTATCACCATCTACAGTGCATAATATCATCCAAAGATTCAGAGAATCTGGAACAATATCTGTGTCAAGTGTCAAGGCCGGTAAACCGCACTGAATGCCCATGATCTTCAGGCCCTTAGACAGCACTGTATCACAAACAGGAATGCTACTATAACGGAAATCAAAATGTGGGCTCAGGACTACTTCCAGAAAACATTGTCGGTGAACACAATCCACCGCGCTATTCGCAGTTGCCGGCTAAAAGTCTATAGGTAAAAAGGAAGCCATATTTACACATGATCCAGAAGTGCAGGCATTTTCTCTGGGCCAAGGCTCATTTAAAACGGCCTGTGGCAAAGTGAAAAACTTCTGTGGTCAGACGAATCAAAATTTGAAGTTCTTTTTGAAAAACTAGGACGCCATGTCATCCGGACTAAAGAGGATTAGGACAACCCAAGTTGTTATCAGCGCTCAGTTCAAAAGCCTGCATCTCTGATGATATGGGGTTGCATGAGTGTGTGTGGCATGGGCAGCTTACACATCTGGAAAGGCACCATCAATGCTGAAAGGTGTATCCAAGTTCTAGAACAACATATGCTCCCATCCAGACGTCGTCTCTTTCAGGGAAGACCTTGCATTTTCCAACATGACAATGCCAGACCACATACTGCATCAATTACAATGTCATGGATGCGTAGAAGGATCCAGGTACTGAAATGGTCAGCCTGCAGTCCAGATCTTTCACCCATAGGAAACATTTGGCGCATCATAAAGAGAAAGATGGGTTGAGCAGCTAGAAGCCTGTATTAGACAAGAATGGGACATTCCTATTCCTAAACTTGAGCAACTTGTCTCCTCAGTCCCCAGACGTTTGCAGACGTCTGTTTTAAAAAGAAGAGGGGATGCCTCAAAGCGGTAAAAATGGCCTTGTCCCAACTTTTTTTAAATGTGTTGATGTCCTGAAATTTAAAATCAACTTATTTTTTCCCTTAAAATGATTTCCTCAGTTTAAACATTTGACATGTCATCTATGATCTATACTGAATGAAATATTGAAATTTGGAACTTCCACATCATTGTATTTTATTCACAATTTGTACAGTGTCCCAACTTTTTGGGATTCGAGGTGTGTGTGTGTGTGTGTGTATATGTGTGTGTGTGTATATATATACACACACACACACATATATACATATATATATTTTCTCCTGTATGAGACATGGCCTTCAGGAAAAAAATAAAATTAATAATATAATAAGTGAATACAATTAATTGAATGCTTTCTGCCGTAAAAATTTCATTGACCATCCTTTGTTAACACCATTTTCGCAACTAATAACTAGTAACTAATAGGATGAATACTATCTGTATTCAGATGTGATTCCTCTTATAGTCTACCTATGAAAGCCTTGTTATTAGAGCGGCATCACACTCTCTGGAGAGGAAGTGGTCTTGCAATACCAAGCTTGTGCGATGTGGGCTTACTTTCTCACATTTACACTCATGCACAAACATACATACATATGCAGACTGACACATGGTAACAGACAAGCATGCAGCAGAACAGACTAACAATAAACATCACCATGATAGCATACCATTTGGTAGAATCGCGCTTTAGAATACCTGCTAAATACCAACCCTGCTTTCTTTAGAAAGTTATTTTTGGTAATGCCAATCATAAGAGTTGCTGTCATATACTTTCATTCGCACTTCATGCAGAGTGTTTTAGCTTTAACTTTTTTTTCACAGGCAGCATTCTGTGAGGATGGGAGGAGCAGCAATCTGCATGTCTACATTTCCCTAGTATCTGTTTCAGAAATAAAATCTGATTGTTTTCCTACCTGCTTTAGGAATAACATTAACTCTGTAAGGAATTTGTGTTAAAACGCCTACAAGTCGCTTTGAATCCATATAAACTGTGCCTACAAATCAATATCTTTCAGTTTATATTGCATTTGTTCATTTGAAAGACAAGACTTTCATTGTATTTCAGGTGTACATTTTTATCCCCGAGAATAAAGCTCTTGACCATCTGTTGTTCAAGCAACGTTTCTTTCTTTACATAAACTAACATTTTAAAGATTCGAAAAAAAGCAGACATGCAAACTGCTTTAATACTGATGAAACAGCCCCAGAGGCACCAAACCAAGAGCTAGGAGTTTTAATTTAAAATTTTACTCATAACCAACCGCAAACTCTATCACCCCTTCTGTCTTGTCATCTTTTCCTGTGCTTCTTTGGTTTAACACAGTCATTAGAGGGAAGTTGAGTGAGGTCTTGACTCAAATTTAGAAATCAGGAGCAGGACCATGATTATAAGTGTACTTATTATTAGTTTTGCATTCTAAATTAATTTATTTAAATCAATTCAAATAAAGCAGCTCATGATAAATCATGTCAGTAAATCACCATTGCTTTACTCCTATTGATTGGATAAAGTTGTGTCAATATGCTACCCCAGTAACCTAATAATAAGCGAATGCCTGGAAGGCCTGTAGTAAATCCATATGTCTATCGTCATATAAAGTGTGTGAAGCAATTGCATGTGCATAAGACTGCATATGCCATGGAGTCTCTGAGGAAACAGCACAGGAAGATGAAAGGTGAGAAAAGGTTAAAATACCACCTCCAAACAGATATGTGGTCTTCTTGACAGCATAAGCAACCATGAGCAGAGTTCAGCGACATTAACACTTGTGTAAGTCCATGAGAAACTATTTTAAGACAGCAATACGCAATGAGAACCCTAGTAATACAAGGCACCATGTAAAGATGGTCATGTCTTTGTTTTATAGAACAATGATATGACCAATATAATAAATTTGTCTTACAAAGGTTTTAAATAGCAAATGATTTATTTAAAGTCTAAACTATAATTTTTTAAAGATTCTTTTACTCTAAAATAAGTAAAAGATAAGTAAATAAGTAAAATAAGCACGTAACTCCAAGTCTGTGCCAAATCTGAGCTGAGTTTCATATCATTACTTCATAATTTGATTTAAAGCAGATTTAATGTATGTGGATGTAACATGCGCACTTACAAGGCAAACTCATGTTAGAAGATTGCTGCCGGGGCAAAGATTGTAAGTAGGATTAGCTTAACCCCTGAGAACACACAGAGACCTATAAATACTAAAACTGCAGTGTAAACTGGTGCTGTGTGAAGTAATGTTAACACTTCTTACAGGGGTGTCACTGCTTCACTGTGTTGCTCTGTGTTAGGGGCACATATTACGAGTTCAGATGCGAAAGCCTCTAATAGCCGTCTGAAATGTTCTTCTAAAGCTAGCATTTTTCTCAGGCTGTTTTGTTTATGTTCATATATTTCATTTTAATAGCAATGAAAACAACCTCAACCTTCATTGCCATTAAAGCAAAAATGACATCTTTTACACATAGGAACCTGATACAAATGTTCATGGCACTTAGAGGCATTTAAACTCTTCATAGAGTTAGCTAGTAGTAGTCAAACTTACTTAAAATATCTTCTTTTTTTTTGTGAAAAGTCATCCATATGTACAGCAAAAAAAATGTGTATGTTTTTAAAAATCTCTCCAAGGCTGCATGTATTTAAGCAAAAACACTTGCGTTCTTCCTGTTTCTTCCTGTGATGGAAGCAATTAATATCTAGATGGAATCTTAATATCTATTAATAACTACATTCTATATAATACAGCATATTTTATAATATTAATGATATTATATTTTTCCAGATTAGCTTTTACGTGATTACTTTATAACTGTTTTTATTTTAAATTATATTATACATGTAATTCTTTTGATGCATGTTTTCATCTCTTTTTTGGGGGATTTCAAAATATTTGAACTTTTAAAAAAGCTTTTTGAGATTGAGATTGAAGGTGCTTAAAATATATTAAGGATGATAATAACAGAAACAACATCTACATGTTAATATTAATCAATTTGAATGCTGAATAAAAATATTATGTCCTTTTTTTTTCTTCTTTTTTTTTTCCTAATCGTACTGACGAAAAACTTTTGAAAAGTATTGTCAATATACAAAAACAAAACCAATAAAATCTGGGATCTGTGATAAAGGAGAACTCCTGAGGTCCTTTATAAGGTCCTCTATCACTAACAGCATCCTCATTATTCAGAATTTCCTTCTAACTTTATACTTTCAGTTCCCCTGACAACATTCAACATGTCAACAAATGACACTCCTCAGAACCATTAACAACATACATACATGCCCTCAGCCATAATCCTTTAAAAACGTCTTTTCTGTTCCCCACATTAGTCAGTTCTTTCAGGAGTGTAGTTCAGCCCTCACAGGGCTGTGCTGATGATTCTGCATGGCTGCAGATGTGTCCTATGAGCACAGACAAACAATGGCTCAACCCCTCTGTGAAAACAGTGCGGTCCCTCACAGCACAAAGGACGCTACACTTCATATTTAACCCCACGTGAGGCCAGACCTTCACCCACTGCACTGGCTAGGAAGAGAAACGCCAGCAGGCAGCTGCCCGAGTTGGTTGCTCCTGTAGCTCAGGGAATTATTGTATTTCACTGCCAGACAAAGACAGTCCAAACATTCAAGAGGTTGTACATGGGAAGGTTTGGGAAATAAATGAGCTATTGATTACAGCTGACCTTCAGAGGCCAGACCACAACCACATCAGGCAGGCATTTAGAAGTTTCCACGACTACAAGAAGAGACAGCTACATTTTCGGAGGAGAATCACACAGATTATGTTCATTGCTTAGGAAATGTGAATGAGTAAATGTTTATGCAGGGAAAGAAATTAAGGTTCAAGCAATGATTTGCTGTTTTATACTGTATATAATACAGTAATCTCCTAATAATCGTATAATTATATAATTAAATACATAATGTATATATACTGTATATATAATTATTTGCCCGTGGTTAAATATAATAATGCATAATCAAAACATACTGTCTGACCCATATTCATAAAAAAAAAAAAAAAAAAAAAAAAAAAAAGTTTTACAGTCTCATTAACAAGCATTTCTGGTATTTTGATAAATGATTTCAACATAAAATAACTTACACAACAAATGACTGATATTTATTATTCATTTCCATTCATATTAATATGTAATATTTATTAATTTAATTAATTCTGATTTTAACTTATAGTGCATATTATATTGCTATGTTGTTACAAAAATATATAATAAATAATATAAAATACATTTAAATAACAATTTGCTATTGGTTACATGATTTTAAAATTACCCATAAAAAAAAAAAAAAAGATTTGAGATTTGATTACCTTTCCAAAATCTCGGACATCAAAGAGATCGAAGGCTTCAAACAGTTCGCTCTTCTTCATCCCAAATGCTTCACAGCATGCACACAAGAACGTACGAATATTCTTCAGACAGAGGAACTGATCAAGCAAAAGAACAACATTCTGTTAACATTTTTAAAAGTTTTGTTTTTGCACACCTAATGAAAAATAAATATATTTGTAAAAAAATTTATTTCATGTTAAGTCTACAATAAATATTTTTACATATTAAATAACCTGCTATTGTATTTTTCTTACACTAAGCTGGTTTACATAATTTCTGCTAAACTGGAACAACTATATTTGTACTTAATGCACTTTAATTGTGTGGAAGCAGCGTACTCCAAATAAAGTTGTAGGACTCCGAATAAGCTTATTAATCATTTTTATATGTCATGATATGAAATAATTGTATTTAAATATATAGATTTTTAACTAGGGACACTTATTTGTGTAAATCCAAAAAGTAAATGCAAATGCCTTGAAAAAAAAAATCAGAATATCATGGTAATCTTTTTTGAAAATGTGTCCCTGAGAGAGATGAATTAGTCAAGTCATTACAGCTCTTCCTGTGAGGTTTCCAACTAATCACTCTATTGCCTAATAGGTGCTATTAACGATATTTCTCCTTCTGCATTTTCTTACTAATAATAGAACACAACAGACCAACTGATATCCGAGGTTGCTTTTAACTTCCCACTTCTATCGGTCTATTATTATGTTTGAATTTCAATTCATTTAATGCTATTAGTTCACAATTGTGCATGTAAACGAATGTGGACTAATTCCAAAGCACAAACACCACACTTATCAAAATACACCATTTGTATGAGTCAGCTAAGTGAGAGGAATGCCAACTAATGCAACAAGGGATGTTGTTGAAAATTGCTCCTTTCCGCTGTCTGATGAAGACTGACCGCGTCTCGTCTATCCAGAAGGGTGGATTTGTACGTTTAAAAATCAGTTCGATCAAAGTTGAATTTTATCAGGTCACTGGAGTGAAACAGGGGCATCTGGGAAGAGTTGTTTGTAGCCTGGGCAGACTGCCTGGGACGTCTCAGCCCTAAACACTTACTTACACACAGCAGCGAATCAGACAGAACATTCATCTGGATGCCTTTTGGGTCCCTACCAAAATGCGATGTACATCTAAAATTGATGTTTCATTAGCTCAGTGTTTACCCAGTTTGTTGAGAGTTTTGCAGACTGACTAAATGATGCTGTATACAAAGAGAGCTGTATATATATCTACCACTGGGTCCTTTGTTAAGAGATTTCTATGCTACTGCTTGCACTGGGAGCCACTTGTACTACTATGGCACTGGCTAGTACCTACTATAAAGCCTTAAATGACCATAACTTACAAAAATCTCAAAATATACTAAATATATAATATGCAGTTTTAAAACAAATGTAGCCTACTGAAATAAATATTCACATACTGAACGTGTCATTGAGTCTAAAGCTGTGTAGGTTAGTGTTTCTGTAACTGGAGTATGCTTTATAATAAATAATAATAAAAAGCAATAATAAAATAACGTCTATTGAGTACGCTCACCTGTGACATCTGTGGTCTGAGATTGATCTCTTTCAGGTTAATTGTGTCGGATCTGAGATTGTTCAGCAGCTGGCACAGAAGTACCCCATCCCGCAGAGTTTGGGCCAAATCAAAAACCTGCGCCGAATCCGCCGTGACCCGATGATTCCGGGGCAAAATTTTACAGTTGATCAGCCACACGCTGCACTGCCTCCAGTACTCCATAATGTGCGTATATAGTTAAAGCACACAACTGTAAAATAAATCTGACACAGTTGAATGAAAGTAAGTAAAAAACAGCCGAAGCAGAGCGCACACCTTGCGTCACATTTGGCATCCGTGTTTTTTTTTAGTTGTTTTTTTTTTTTTCTTTTTGAGCTTGCGCTCTTTGTTGCCGAAACTAAGACTTGTGCGCACTAATTTAGGTTTATCCGGTGTCTACCAAAACTATAAACCCCCATCAGCGGAGTTACGAATTCTAGTACGGCAAAGGTTTCGTAATAAGTGTAGTGTGTGCGGCGCTGCATCGCAATTGTCCAATGGGGAAGTCCTAGGCTATGAATATTCATTAGTATTGGTGACGCAGCGTTGTTGATCTTCCAGTGGCGATCATTCATCTCATGAATATTAAGCACCTTGTCTTCCCCGTAGTAGAATAATTGAACCCCCCACCACATCAAATGCGCTTCCTTTTCCGTTAGTTTTTACTATCAGATTAACTCTTTTAACTACAAAGAGTCTTGTATAATTAAGCCTCTTCTTCTACAAATCATCCTGAATTTGATTTGTAATGCTCTGTTAAAACTGTAAAAAAAGCATGTCAATCACGTAGGATTAATATTGTCATAACAAAGAAAAACATTAAGACTAACGATGTAGTGTAATGCAAAACAATCAGCTTTTTAAAAATAAAAATAGTCCTTTCTAGTGGGAATAGAGAACATTCCAAATGCATTGAACATGGCTTTGTAGAACTAATCATTAAACAAACAATGACAGAGAAGTTGGTTTAGGACTAAGGACTTCCAGTAATGCAGATGTGCATATTTCATATCTTATCTTGAATGCTGAGTATTTAAAAATATATAAATTTCTTATATATATCATATATTCATAAATTTATAAACGCAAAAGTTGTAATACTTCGTGTGTTTCGGGTAATAAAACGAGTCAATCGGCCAGTTGCAAGTATATAAAAATGAATTTTATTTTTTTATTCATTCAGTTAAAACAGGCATTGCCGATATTTTTTTCTTTTTTATAAAATAATGAAACCAGTCCATTTGACAACATTGCACGTGCATGGCGACGTTGTGTTGTCACGTGCACAATTCCATCCAATCAGCAGCGCAGAACACGCAGTTCCATAACACTAACGCTTTCACATTGAGTGTATTTTGTAACTTCAGACGCCGCTTGAAGAATATAAGGTTTTAAGGTGAGAAACAGTTTTAAAGCAGCTTTAAACTGTTTTAACAATTAGCAGGTGTTTCATGTGTGTATATTGCCGACGTCGTATATATTCCAAGCCACAGTGTCTCTTTTATGTCTTTGAGTTGTGTTTAATACGTGCGTTTTATCTTGCTGTCACAGATGGCTCTGGCCCTGGCTGACAGGGCTGTCGGAGCAATCATCGGATCAGCTGTTGCCGATGCTGCAGGTTTGCATTAGTTATAAAATATACCAAAAAAGGTTTTAAATAAAATCTAAACATCTCTAATATCAGGTACACGCATTACAGTACACACTACTGTCTATTTATACAAGCATTGACAAGTACAAACTGACAATATGGAGATACAATGTTATTTTTGTCAGTACTATAGTACTAAGTTATAGTAGCAGGCAATGTGTGAAACATGAACACATGATGTAGTATAACCCGATAATCAAATGTTGACCAATGCAGATATGTGTTGGTACTGTATCTTCTGCAGCACAACCGCTCCACTGGGTCTATGACCTGCAGAAGCTGAGTGTGGTGCTCTCTCAAAGTCCTGAGCCTGAATTCCGCTCTGAGTCTGCAAACCCATTCTACAGGAGGAACACTGGACAGCAGAGCTGCTATGGAGATCAAGCGTTCGTCCTCCTGGAGTCCCTGTCTGAGTGTGAAGGTGAAAATACAACATACATTCCAGTATAGGAGAATATTAAAGGTGAAACTGGGTGTTTGAAAAGCTAGGATGGTATGGAAATCGCTATTATTTGACCCTGTTGTGATTAATGTGGTGTTGATTATTAAGTTATTTGTTTGTTAAACAGGTCTGGATGTGGAAGATTTGAAGCAGCGCACTTACAAATTCTTTGGACCCGGATCTGAATATGACACACCAGTCAATGATCCTTACAGAGACAAAGGAGGTAAATGAATCTACTGCATCTGAACATTTTCACATTTGTTAACTTTTTAATCAGTTCTTGGAAAAGAGGATTTAAGTTTAGGAGACATTGTAACTTTATTTCGGCTGTATTTCATTCCCTTTTTTTAATAGTTCTAATTAACAGTATAACTATTTGCACATTTACCTGTCATTTGGACTCGTAACCCTCAACAGATGGTGTTTGTTTTTGTTTGTTTTGTTTTTAAATTGAATTATTCATGACTTTTTACTTATTTCTTTTCACAAGCTGCAAGGCCTCAACTACCTATTGAAGGACCCTGGAGACAAGCAAGCCTTAAGAGCTTTATTAAAAATGTGGATGCAGGCAAGCCAGAGACAGGTACTGTCAGTGATGTTGCTGAAAAGGGTCACAAATAATAAATATTAATTTATTTGAATGTCTTTCAAATATATCATTATATTAAGATTTTCAGTCATTTGGAAGGAGAAAATAAAGCAATATAGTTTATTCTGTGTTTATTGTGACACTTCTCAGGTTGTGAAACCGATAACCAAGTAGATGGAGTGGCAAAGCTGGCTCCCATTGTAGCATGCTATGCTGGAAAACCAGAGATGTTGGAGAGAATTGAGGAAGCCATCCGTGTCACGCAAAACAATGACTTGTGTGTGGCAGTAACTCTCGCTGCTGCTAGGTTGGTAATATATGATTGACATGAGATGTTCACATATGAATAAAATAAAAATATATATTTTTTATTCAGGTTCTTGGAGCATTTCATCCTGAATGGTCCTGATCCCAAGGCCTTGGATGCAGTGCTGAAACAGCTCAGTGACCCAAACAGAAAAAACCCTCAGGAGTTGGACAAAGCTATAATTGGTACACACAGCTTTAAATTTAGGGTTTACAATTAGTATCAACAATAGGCAGCTTTGCTTTAATTAAAAAGCCCTTTGACAATAAATGTATAAATATAACATTTTAACATATAAATGTATAATATAAAAAAGAACCAAACTACAAGTTTTTAACACACTATTGGTCACAGCTTATACACATACACTAGTTAATATCAGAAATATTCTCCTCTCATTTAGGACACATTCATCAAGTAAAGGACAATATGAGCAAGAAACCCAAAGAGCTCGTTCCAACTGTGTTTCCAAATACTTGAGGTTAGTTATCTGCAGCTGATAACCTATTGTTGTTCTCTTATGTCTCTCCTATGCACACAATACAGTCAGTTACAAGTATTTCAGCTGTTTTATCGTGTCCCTCAGGTTTGCCAGGTGCATTCCAGGCAGCGCTGCATGGGGTTCTGACAGCCAGTGGCTATGAACAGGCTGTTCGGGACACTATGAGCTGCGGTGGATGCACCTGTAGCAGGAGCTCCTTCATCGGTGCCTGCATCGGCGCTCAGGTACTGTCAAAAATCACGTGCTTGTGATCCGTTTGATCACAGTGTTCTACATAAAACATAATAGGCTTTATGTAATTAAGGTCAAATTCTGTTTGCGCTATCTATCGATCACTTATCTTTCTGAACAACCCATTCTAATCTTTTATCGGATGATTATGTCATGCATACATGACAGAACGACTACTCTTGCAGTTTTGCAATGCTCTAATACTGCGACACCTGTTTTTTTTTTTCAGGTTGGACTTGAAGGAATCCCTAGTTCCTGGAAAAGCAAGACTTTGCGATACAACACTTTGTTAGATCTCGCAAAGAAAGTCGTTAGCCTTCAACATCTTTAAACTTTTTAGTATGCAGAGTGAATAAGTGAATGGGTATAATTACATAATCACTCAAGTTCTGCCGACGGATCATCTTTCATGGCTGTTGTGATTTTGATGAGACAATTAATGAATGTTTTAGCTTGAAATATTATAAAGCTAAAACGTGATACCTTTGTTTTATTAAATCGCAACATGGCATACAGAAAGTGACATACATTGTGGCATTAAACCCATTAAACCTACATTTTGTGTTTGTCTTTATTACTGTTAAAAGGAAAAATAAGAGCTCCCTAAGAGACAAGAGCTCAACCTGTTCTGACTGATTGCGTCATCTAGTGGAAACTAGGAAAGATTTCAGCAGATTTCTTTAGAATAGCTATATACAATAAATATTATATATATATTAGTTATATTAGTTTTACAACATCTCATAACACACCAATATATTATTCTTAACTATACATAATTGTTTATATTATATTGTAAATTGCGTTGATCTATTTCTGTGGATTTATTAGAGTTATAGAAGGATCATTATATTCTTAATTCTATACTTATTTATTTTTTATTACTAATTTTGGTGAAATTTGCTTTTCAAACTGCTGTCTAAGGGTTTGAGACACGTCCGTTGGCTATCGCTGAGTTAGTCCTTCCTCTTCACTCTCCCTCACTCCTAACAGCTGCTGTTCTGTGCTAGTAGCTACACTACTGACAGATACACCACAACACGTACACCAGGCAGCCTTAAAACAGCTTTACACCTTTATTTTTAATTACTTATTTTCTCAGTCGCGGTTTTACATGGACTATACGCTTCTTACGACAAAGCGAGCTGAATTTCTAAGTGTTTTGGCCAGGCTGCAGCAGGCTAATCTGTGTTTGCTAACAGGACTCGGCTCCGACTGATCGCTTGAAACATCAGTAAGGTTATTTTATAAACACACAGACATGGAGTTCAACGTAAGACGACTAGCAGCGGACGCCGGCACTTTCCTCAGTCGTGCTGTGCAGGTAAATGTCTTTAAATGACCTTAGATGTGTTTAGTGTCTTAACTCGTGTTTGTTTCAACCTAAGTTAGTTGTGTTTGCTTTACTTAACGTTACCGGGACAGGTCAGACAGACTGAATGTTTTGTTATAATTTACCTACGTTACCCTCGTGTCTGTATGACGGTGGAGCACAACGGTATATTGTTGTTACTTAATTTATTTCCATAAAATGAAAGCGTATGTTGACCTGTCTTTCTACGTAATTGGGTGTGTGTGTGTGTGTGTGTGTGTGTGTGTGTGTACAAAAAAGTCGCATTTATTCACATTTCTCGTAACATACTGTAGGGTGGAGGCAACATTTTCATGAAAAAATGTAGGCTAGTTCACTAACTGTTCAAGAAATATTAAATAAAGTTAATTATTTGTTCATTTAGTTTGCAGGATGTTACTACAACTTTAATAAGAATGTTGTATACATCAATTTATGATAAACTGTAATATGCTGTACCATAAAAAACATGGTCTCATCTTTAAAGACTTTACATACTTTTAAAGGCTTTTACTTGATCTTTGTTTTTTTAAGCATTTTTGTTTGTATTTACATTTTATTTCTGTTTTTTTTTTTTTATTTGTGTTATTATTATTTGTATTTTTACCGATTTCTTATTATTGTATTTGTTCTGTTCTGCTGTTTTGGCTTTGTTGTAAATGAATTTGCAGTAAGCTAGATTTAAAGGCACCATACAAATAAAAATACAAAAAATTGCGACTAATATTAATGTAAACTATGGGAAACGGTCAAATGTTGGTCAGAAATGTAGTCTAGATCAGCAGCTCACTAGGTTTTGGTTTTAGACCGGAGCTTTATGTGTAAACATTAGTAAGTCAACAGTAAAATGTCAAATGTAATGTGTGTTGCTGCAAAAAAAAAGTGTTAGAACAGTGAAGAAACTGTTTGCAATCTATGCAGTTCACAGAGGAGAAATTTGGACAGGCGGAGAAGACTGAGCTGGACGCCCATCTAGAGACCCTTTTGAGTCGGGTGGAATCCACCAAGCACTGGACGGAGAAGATCATGAAGCAGACAGAAGTCGTGCTGCAGCCGAACCCTAGTAACGAGCCAGGCTTGATTAAACATGACTAGTTTAGCAATACTGCAAGTCACCATAAACATACATTCTTATCTGTATCACCTAAAGAGGAAGTAAACGCTGTAGTAAACCTAATTGCAAGAGAAAAGTGTGAAGTTCCCCATCTGTTCCTTGCAATGGGATTGACACCCAGCCCTAACAATGAGTATTTTTAGTTGTTTAGCCAGGAAGTGAAAACAACGTGGGTTATATCTTGCATTTATGATTTTAGATTCTCATCCCGTTTTTGGTGACATCAGTGTTTTTTTATCAAAGCTATGGAAGCCTGTTTCCGCCACTGAATAAACATTAATAAAAGGTTATAGCGACATTTTATCTCACAATTTTGAAGTTTTTTTAGAGTTGTGTGATACAAACTTGCAATTCTGCCATTTTTTTCTCAGAATTGTGAGATATAAACTCTCAATTGCAAGTTATAAAGTCAGAATTGTGAGATATACCTCCAGTTTCACAGACAAGGCTTAAGCTAGTCCCAGACTAAATTGCATGTTTGAGCTGTCTCAGATGAAAATATCTTAAATCATGTCAGTGGCATTGTTCTGTGTTAAGATGCACACCTGTAATACTTTCTTATAAGGCATTTTTGTAAAAGTTGCTTACTGTAAATATCTTAATTTAATTAATGCCTAGTCCTGGCTTAAGCTAAACCCCATTTGTGAAACCGGGCCATAAAGTCGTAATTACAAGAAAAAAAAAAGTCAGAATTACATGATAAAATCTGAATTGTGACTTTATATCTCAGAACTCTGACTTCATAACAATTGTTTGATATAAACTCGCTATTCTGATTTTTGTTTTTTTGTCAGAATTGTGAGATATAAAGTCCCAATTGAGTTTACATCTCACAATTGTGACTTGACTCGCAATTCTGACTTTATAACTTGTAATTGCGAGTTGGTACCGCGCAATTCTGAGAAAAAAAGTCAGATAAAGGTGTGAGATAAAAAGTCTCAATAACCTTTTTTATCCAGTGGTAGAAAGCTCATGATTCAAAGTAACACTTTGTAAGATATGTTTGATTGTTAGCAACAGTAATGGCTAACAGGCCTGGCTTAAGAGGATGCATGTGGTCTCATCTGACTCTCGCTGCTCTTAATTGAATTTGTGTGATGTTTGTAGATGTCCGGATGGAGGAGTTCCTTTACGAGATGCTGGACAAGAAAGTCCCAATGCGTGCCAACAACCACGAGTTACTGGGGGAGTGTATGATCGACTCTGGACACGAGTTTGGACCTGGAACAGCATACGGTAAGCTCATTGCATAAAATCATCCCGCTCACACTGGATCGCTAGTGTTTGGACATATAAACCATAGATTAAATTACTGTGACATCACAAAAAACAAGGATTCACTAAAGCACTCCAATTCTGTTAAACCTGTTTACCTAATAGGCCTAATGTTTGTTAATGTTATACCTTTTGTTATTAGTAAAGAAATATATTTTGAAATGACATCCAGCATATGACTTGAGTTTGAATGAAACGCATGCAAATACATGTTTACATGTGTTGTTTATTAAATATCGTTTTTCATTTCGCTTTAATGTGTCATGACCGATCACTGTAGCGCCCGTCGGTACAAATGGCAGGTGAACCGATCATCCCTTAAAAATACCTTTTCTGCTGCACAATTAATCGTTAAAAGATCACGATCTCGATTCAACCCCCACACGATCTTAATCCAGCATTTATACGATTCAGCCAATTATATTTTCAAGGACAGGAGACAAGCATAACTGGTCTGATCTCGAGATGCGGTTTTGCGCGAGCAGCTGAATCACAGCTTGTACTACAGTAGGCTAGATTGAATAGGCTATATTACCTTAATTGGACAGAATGTTAGAAGCGTTATGATTGGTCAAGTCACTCGTCAATCAAATGTGCCAATTCAAAATACAGAAACGACAGTAATGGTGCAATATTATTACAATTAAAAAAAGAATCAAATGATTTTTGATGCTGCTGAAGAAACATCACTTACTAAGTAATTACTTCTTAATTCATGTATAATCTGCTTAAAACCATGATGCATTTTCTTATTAAGGATTCTTTGATGAATGGAAAAAACAGCTTTTATTTCAGATAGAAATCTTTTGTAACATGTCTTTTATATAGTATAATGTATACAAGTTGAAAGAACTGAGAAGTGTGGCTGTTAATGAACTCTTTATAAGACTTAATTTGACAAATGTTCCTAATGTGTTTGGGTTGAGATGAATGTCCTCTCATCCTCTGATGTGCTGCAGGTAGTGCTCTCATTAAATGTGGGGAGGCTGAGAAGCTGTTAGGAAGCGCAGAAAAAGAGTTCATTCAGAGCTCCGCCATTAATTTCCTCACTCCCTTTAGGAACTTCATCGAGGGCGATTTTAAAACCATATCGGTGAGCATCAGCATACCACTGAACTTGCTTTCACTATACAGTATATTATATTACATGGTTTCATTTCTCTGTTGTGTTCTTTTTTCACAGAAAGAACGCAAACTTCTTCAGAATAAACGTCTAGATCTGGATGCTGCCAAAAACAGAATGAAGAAGGCCAGAGTGGCTGATGCTCGCTCTGCAGTTAGTATCACACACACAGAATGTAAAAATCAGCTTATTACACGGCTCTCTGGAATGCTTGATTCTGATTGGTCAGTTGAGACATTTGCAGGTTCGTTCTTTTCAAATAA
>JAUMHI010000034.1:5289850-5311316 GCA_032359435.1 Enteromius unitaeniatus
ATGGCCTTCTGGACAGCAGTCAGGTCGGCAGTCTTACCCATGATTGCGGTTTTGAGTAATGAACCAGGCTGGGAGTTCTTAAAAGCCTCAGGAATCTTTTGCAGGTGTTTAGAGTTAATTAGTTGATTCAGATGATTAGGTAAATAGCTCACATGATGTATGACAGGTTATGAATATTCAATGATCTGTCAAGTTCTCTTCCAGTGAAGCATTCAGAAACCTGCAGAATCTGAAAATTGCAAAAAAGCCATCTAACATTTCTCAAAAAAAAAAAACATTAATTTACTCCATGGAGCTTGGTTACATTTTATTTTGATAGTCCACTTTAAACATTCTAAGTAACTTTGTAACTAATTATCATTAATTTGCAACTATATATCTACTAACTCTCAGAGTAGACTGTTAGGATAGTTTTAGTGTAAGTTTCTGATAACCCCTTGTATTTTGTGGACACATCAAAATAAAGTAAAAGATATCAAGCAGACAGTGTACTAATGCTCTATTGACTGCTAGTTGACATGTAGTTGCAAAGATACTTACTGTTCATAGAATGTCTAAGGTGGACCATCAAAATAAATTGTTACTGCTAAATGTAGCTGAACATTCCCAGAGCAAATCCCAGAGCATTATCCCCATGCAACAGCAAGCTTGAGCAGTTTTGCTAAGAAAAAAGACCAGTCCAATTCAAATTCATAATTTTCTGCTACTTGAGTATAATGTCTTACATAATCTTTTTTACAGATCAAAATATACATTACTGAGCATCAAAAAATTTCAGTCAATTACAATTACAATACCAATTAAAAAATCTGTGATTAGTGACATTTTTATAACTTTCTGCATTTCCTACAGTCACCACTCCAGCCTTTAGTGTCACATGATATTTCAGAAATTATTTTAATATGCAAACCATGCTATAAAAATTATAATGAACTAATAAATATGTCATAATAACATAAGGTACATACACTCCCAGATATTCAAAAATATCCATATCAATAATTGTGTGGCAGTTTAGATTGTTCCTATCTTAAATCCCTGCAATGGAGTCTCTTACAGTCACTGGAACAACACTATAAAAGAGAGAGAGTGCTCGCTAATAAGATACACTGTGAACACACAGTGAGCTCAGCATGCTTTTTCTTACATCATTCCTCATGGGTGCAAGACCGCTGCACAGTCCAGACTGAGTGTCTGCTTCCTCCAACCCTAGACATGCAAATGTAACATCAACATACTGTATACTCCTGCACATGTGTCAGTGACAGTGTAGCAATGTTTTAATAGTTATTAAGGGAAGAAACTGTCTGTGCAAGTTTTGGAACCAACATCCTCTTGTTTTATTTATGCATCCATGTATGTATGCATTGTTCATTAGAATGCAACAATAAAAAAATCAGACTGCAAACAACATCTATCTCCTCAGTTTAGAATTATAAGGATTCATGATTCAGGGGACGATGGTTTTAAAGTCATGAGGTGTTTGAGGTTCAGGATGCATCGGATCACTCTGGCACACTGAAGTGCTGCAATCACAGGATTCTGCTGCTATCCCAACATGAGCATGAGCTCATCTCATCAGGGAGGCCAACCACAGAGAGGGGAACACGCACAAACACATCTGCACACATGCAAGGATGCCGCTGTCAGGGGATAAACCACGCTCACAAGGGGCTCCGTATGACTGAATTCTGTATTTTGAACTCACTGAGAAGACTGGACTGCAGATGATTGCTGCTCTTATTTCTAAACACATGAGTGCCGAGCACAGTGAGCAGATTTCACATAATGAAGGTCATATGCAATCAAATCTATCAAATGTATTCTTTAAGACATTACTGCTGCATTCGATACCATCATTCAGTATTATTAGATAGATTGGCTTTTATTGTATTGTACTTTTATCACATTTAAAGTGATAAAAAAAACTCAATTTGAGCTAATTTCAGAAACTGCGTTCCACAGGGCTCAGTGTTGGGTCTGCTTTTATTTATTATTTACATTTTATCTCCTAGTTATACAGTATTTTTCACACTTTTAGTTTTTTTATACATGATATATAACCGTGTGTATTTACAAACCTAGGGTCTAGGTCTACTTTATCTCAAACTTTTTACTTTATCTAAACTTTTACTTCATTTTTTATTGACTTTTATTGTAAGGTATCTATGAATGCAATGTAATAAAGGTGAGTGGTAGTAGTAATATCTTGAGATATGTGAAACTTTATGTACAGTATAATGATGAGTTCATCTAACACCATACCTCATTCTCATACCTGTCATCAGATCTCATGGGACAGAATTTAATAATTAAGTAGCAAGATGTATTTGCAAAAATGTTTACTTTGGCAATAGGTTTAGCTGAAATGCTTCTGAATAAAACCCAATGGATATATTTAAGAGCTTCAGATTTCCAAGTATAGTGAAGCCTGCATGAGCACTGCGTAAGAAGTGGTTATGGTGATTTAGAGCAGGTGCCCACACGACTTGGATCCTCCAAGTGCCAACTAAATCAGCTGATTTCAGATCAGACAAACAGCTTTAACAAAGGCCATGCTATTTCACACAATAACCTTCTTAATGTTTTAAAAACACTAATTCATTCAAAATTTGCATTGGTTAGAATCTTAGAACCAATCAAATTAAGTGCAATAAACTATAATGTATGAATATTTTCCTACCACTGCCATGATAGTAGAAAAACCTCTTATTTCTCTTCTTATGAATATATGAACAGAAAAGAGGGCATGATTAATTCTTCTCTTTTATAGAGTAATTTGTGTTTTTTTAAATAGTTAATCACACAAAATGAATGCACCCCAAGCTTAATTGAAAGCAAGTTTCACATGTTCCAACACTTTAACATTTTTGTTGGTTAATTTGAAGATTATCTCTCAGCTATCTTTAAGATCATGTGCTCACTTTGTTAGGAATACTCCATTTAAGCCATTATATCTTCATGAAAGTTGCTTTTATCAGACATAGCATATTTATCTTTGAAGTGCAGGATCTGCAGGTATGAGGCTCCTTGTTTCATTGCCAAATTATTATAACCATTTTTATTGCACTAGACGTCTAGATCAGATATTCGCTGTAGAGCATTTGAGGCTTTTCAACTGCACATTTTCACTCGAATCATTATAAGCATATAACTCCTGATCCACTGAATGAAGACCTCCAGCAACAGCGTGCAACACACTGGCTGCAATAATCAGATCAGTGGCATGCACATCACACTTGCATACTGAGCACGCTGTAAATTTTCTGAAGATGTGCACACTGTCTGACATACAGTGAAGGTCAGTGCTTACTTCTCAGATCAATCTAACACAGAGATTTCAGTGACAACAAAAAAAACAGACACACGCTAAACAATGTTGTGTTTATGACATCAATCCTTTTCAATTTGCATTTTGACAATCATAAAACAATTACTTGAATTGTAAAAATGCTTGCATTTTCATGACAGTTTGCAGAACTCCCCATGCATGAATTGGACCATGTGATTTGCTTTTCACCTGATTTACTACAAGTCAGACTTTTCTCACAGGAGTCTGATAGTGGAACGTAATCTCCCAGTCTGTTTACTGCTTTCCAAATCTGATTATCATATTATCTTAAATCCCTCGTGATGCACTAAAGCACAAGAAGTTAAATACAACTTCGTCCCCGCAACTTCTATAAACTATTAGGGATCCCACATAAAGGGCAATGCGTGTTGAATAGGCGGGCCGAATAACAAGTGGTTTCTTGTTCCTAATGAGGAGGTGATGAGCAGCTTATGCAACGCTCCCCTGCTGAGGGACAGAATTTAAAGCCTTGCTCTGATAACTCGCAAAAAGACACTGAAGAAAAATGCACAGGGAAAAGACTTTTGCCCTATAAACTCCCTCATTCCTCTTGTCCATTCTAATCTGCAGAAGTTTGTTTACCAAACATAATGATATATACTTTATCAGTGGTTGCATAATACAAACAGACACAAACACAAGGGAGCTGTTTTCCCGAAAACAGGTTTACAGGGCAGGGACATAACTTGCACACAACAGCAAATCCACTGAACCACTAATAAATACTAAATTATGTCAAATAAAGCAAAACACAGATATGACAGATTGGTAAGTTCTTTATCCCTATATAGTATATTAATACCGTAAAGGTAATAATACTATTTTAAAACTACATATAACCACTGAACTGATTCCACACAATGCTTGTGTTAACTCATCCAAATACTGTAGTAAATAAACTCTGACCTCTACAGAGATCTACAGAGGTAATGTTTAAAATGACCACAGACACCGAGGGCACAGGGTCCGAGACGGGGGGCTACAACACCTCTACTTCACACTAGGTAGCTTGTCGCCTCTTCGAGGGTTCAAGTTAGTTTACATTCCTGTCCTGCTATCGCTCTCATTCTCTGTGTCTGAATGGTCTGGTCTTGTCTTTACTCTGGGAAACAGAAAATCGGTCCACATCTATTATAAACTACTTCAGGAAGACACCAAAACTGCCTAAGTGTGGGACATTTTACAAAATTAGGGTTTTACATAACTTAAAAAAATCCTTAGCTGAGAAATGTATTTGCGTGTTCACTATAATTTCTTGCTGTCATGTCATAATTCTAAATGAGATTGTTTGAAAAGGTCATATAAGCTGCTAAAAAAATACTTCAGATCACTTGGTATGTCGTCTGCTTGTATTTACAGACACTTCTACTGAGATTCCTTGTGTCTCACATGCCACAAGACTCAAATTTCACTAAATGTTTTGCTTATTGAAGCACATAAATCTCTCACTGCTCCCTTGTTTAGTTTTTTTCTTCAATTAATGTGTCCATCTATTTCCCTGTCCTGCTAAATGTAATAGAAGCCGATGTATTAAGTAACTGAGTGTGGTATGTAATCAGCAGTCTCAAACCTGTATGTCAGAGGGATTGGGGGCCTCGAGCATCACACACACACACACCTATAAGTCCCCAACAACAACATGCGTGCTAATACATGCATCCACACCCATACTTTTACTCATGTCTAGCTCTGACATGCCAAAACACTGTGATTCAAAGAGAAACCGGATAAGCAAACTGCCCCAGGAAAACATAGATGGGGAAAAACAAGTCTCATTCATGTGCAATCTGATCGCTGATATTCCTGGTGGGAGAGCAGATTGAGACAGATCCTGTGTCGCACTGCTCTTCGCTTGAAAATGGTATTGTCTGGAAAAAAATGCTGTTTCACGGCCTTAATTTCAACTGGAGGCGTAAATATATAAAAGGCCGAAAGTCAAGGCAGTTTATGTTCAATGCATGAAGTTTGACAACTGATTGATTAAGATTTGGAGTGCTTATGTCAACAAAATTATGGCTGAAATGATCAGGAAGTGGTTATGCTGACTGAGCGCATGCATAAACTGCCTGCATGCCAAAAAGGCAAAATATGAACTCAAAAGAATCTCTTACAGAAAGAGCCAGGCTGTGAGGATGCATTAACTCACAACCATAATCTGACTCGGCAATTCGACAATGCCCCTCAAGAGAGGTTCTTACATCACAGATGAATCTGCTAGAAGAGCGGAGTAAGACACACAGCAGTGCACTGCAGTCCTGCTTCGGGACACTGTCATATGGAATGTCATAGTTAATAGCGAATAAGTGTTTCCTATTCTGGAGTGTTACCGAATTTCTTTCTTCTGCAAAACACAAACAAAGATGTCTTGACGCATGTAGCATGGAGGGGAAAAAACTCAAATAACTATATAAATAACTAAATAAATGTATTGTGTTTAGCAGAAATTAGGACTTTATTTGAGGGTCTTTTAATACTAGAATATTAGCCATTTATTAGTAGTAATTAAGCACATATGCCTTATTCTACATGAGCTTATTCTACAACCCTAATCCTACCCAATACCTAAACCTAACAACTACTTTACTATTATTATGCAGCGAATTAGGAATGTATGACGGAAATGTGATAGTTAATATTGAATAAGTGTTTTCATTCTGAAGTGTTACCCAATTTCTTACTTGTGAAACACAACAAAACAAAGAGATTTTGAAATGTCGGTTACAATTTGACTCATATTGTACTAAGAAAAAACAGATGAAAAAAGATGAAAAGGGAAATATCATTTGTAATCAGAATATTACCAATATTGTCATTTTGTCTGATTAATTGATTCAAAAACTCTAAATTATGACAATATTTGTAGTATTTAGTAATCATGTACATAAAATACTAGCTATTAATGTAAGCAGTCAGGTGTCATTTTATTTCCAAATGTTAGAAACCCATCACTAACCCATCAATGCAACTTTAAAAAGTGAAAATGATTCATTCAATAGGTTTTTTTATAAAATACTTTGTCACACTTTATTTTAAGGTCCAATTCTAACTATTAACAAACCATTAACTACGAATTTTGCCTCAGTAAACTCCTAATTTGCTGTTGCTAGGTTTAGGTATTGATAAGGGAGATATTAGTATATGGTCATGAACAATACGTGCATTGTAAGTACTAATAAACAGCTAATATGGTAATAATAACCACGCTATTAAGCAATTAGTTAATAGTGAAAATTGGTCCCTATATCAAAGTGTTAGCAAGTCATTTACATTATTGGTAAAATATTTAGCATGAAAAGTATGTTTCAAACTTTAAACATACTTTTTATGTTTAAAGTTTAAACATACAGTTAACTGTTTAACACAGTTAACATTTTTCCAAACCAGCACCTCCCCAAATCCATGACAACGCTGAAAACGCTGCCAATCCCGCCTCCTAACTGCTTGAGTCCATTCACGCACACTAATTGTCGGTGAAGCTTCACTGACTCAGTGGGAGAAAGTCCAGGCGGTGATCTAGGCGTCCTTCATTTAATCAAAGACATATGTGATCTCAAGAAACAAGCCCAAGGATACAACCGAACTGCCATTATAGGAGGTCTGTCAGACAAAAAAGAATACTAAAAGAATCAAACAAGAGCTTTTTATGGAATACTAATAGAATAAAAGCAGACAGGTAAGATCCTGACATGCTAATATTATCAGCTTTGCCATTTTTCATCTAAAACCTCAACATATCTTTCACCAAAGCAAACATGACAAAAATGTTCTTTTGAACTCCTCTGTCCAGGAAGTAGAGTTGCAAGATAACCTATTAAGAATGGCTTCAACTGAAAACAAACCAAATGCGATAACTAACCACAGTGACAGTGTGACGTTAATCTGTTCCGACACAAAGCTATGAAAACAAGCTGAAGCAGTCTTACCTTAAAGAAGCTTCGTAAAAAGTATATAACACTCAACATTGTGAGTGTGTTGAGGAGGGGATGGCTTCAATCCTCTTTCATTCCCCTTCTAACCCTCTCTCTCTCTCTCTCTCTCTATTCTCATGTCCTGTTTGAGAGTTTCTCCAGCCCGTTCTGCCCGCACGCTTACTTGTTGCTATTTAGGAGCGCTCTAAGACTCATGACACAGCCAGAGAGAGAGAGAAAGCGAGCGAGAGACACGCTGAGAGAGACAGAATGAACCTGTCATGCCATGCCAGTGGTTTAAGTTTCCTAACAATGAGCACTCCTTCGTTCAACTCAGCTATGTAAAAACAACCGTCTTAGCCAAAGAATCATTTAACCATTTCACTTCTGATCCTACGAGCATCTTAAAAAATATAATTACGCTCGGGCTGGGGTGGATTAAAAAGGGTGTTGTGGGTGGAAAACATTAGGTCATTTTATTTTATTTTTTATATTGTTGGGTGAATGTCTGCGAAACGCCCAGTGTCTGGACTAATGCTTTAATCTTAAACCTCCCGCCCAGCAACTGTACCTGTGGTGTCTTGATTTATATAAACAATGTGAGTGTGAAGCAAAACTAAACATCACTCGGCCGTCCCTGCAGTAAGGTCAAGTGGGCACGCGCTTTACGAAGGCCTGGTGTTATCAGGTGTTTATGACAGCGCTGAGTAACATACTGTATTGTAGGAAGGTTTAACCCATAAGGAGAGAACCTGCAGTGGAAAGTTTTTGGTGTTTTTTTCGTCCTGTAGCAGATGTATACTTTAACCTGAAACGTGCAAGTTGTGTCACCAAAAACAACTAAATTAGGGTTTCTAGGTTTTTCTGTCTGCCATTGGTTAACCAAATAGATAGTCCTGCCCCAAATGGATCCAAGACAAATAGAGCAATCTTTTGACTGTGCCACGAACCAACAGCTTCTTTCAGAGAAATATATGTATATATACCTGTAAGAGGGGATATTATACACTTTGTAGCATTTTATTAGTTTTGTGTATGTATATTATGCACATATATAACAATATGACTATATATATATATATATATATATATGATTAAATATAATTTTTTAAATATTTTTTACGCAATATGTGTGTGCACTGTGTACATGTATTACCCATATATAAATACACAAACATGTATACATTTCAGAAATATATATATATATATATATATATATACTGTATATAACATTTTCCAAATATACTGTATGGTTACATAATAAATATAGACACACATATATTATGTAAACTTTTTTTTGGATGTGAAATACTGAATTCGTAGCTGAAACAACGATTTCAGTTTCACGATGTAACTGGAATAAAAAATGCTTTCACTGCAACCTGACCGTAACTTTCTCCAAGATTCATTATTGCCTTTATATTTTCTTGATTTGCATACACTACCTTTACAAAATGTTGGGTCCAAATTTTTTTTTTGAACATCTTTTTTCTTACGCTCACCAAGACTGCATTTACTTATGCAAAAATGAGTTACTCTTACAAATGAAGGTTCTTTATTGATATCAACGATTCTATGAAGAACCTTGAACATCCATGGATGCATCCATTCAGAAAATGTTCTTTAGATTTTTAAAATGGTTCTTTTATGAACTGTTCACAGACAAATTCTTTGAGGGAACCAAATATGCTTCTTCTATCGCACCACTGCAAAAAACTAAAATAATATAAAATAATACATTATATTCTGATTCAATAGATTTAAAAATTGTATTAATTCCTGTAATGAAAAATCCTGTAACCTTTTTTAACATCCTTCATGTCTTTATTGTCTCTTGATCAATTTAATGAATGCTTGCTGCTTAAAAGCATTCATTTCTTTCTTTTGAATAGTTGTGTAGTTTGCTTCTTTCTTGTCAAAGACCTGTTAGGTTAAGTATTTAATCAATCAAATAATGTCAAATAATGTCACTTAGTCAAATCAAAATGAATAATTTCCACAAACGGTCAGGATGAACTGAGGGGACTTCTTGCAGTAAATTTTAACACAAGTGAATGAGGAAAGACCAATTTTGAGTAATATAGGACAGTGATATTAAATTACAGCTCCAAAAGGGCTTGTTAAATCATGTCAGTGTAAAAGTATGTTGGAATGACAATAAAATAATGAATAAAACTTCACATTAATAATCAAGCTTTCAAATAGTGTAGGAGTTCTTGACAGAGGGCGCCCTCTGCTGGAAAAATGTCAAAATACATCCGAGGGGCAGTAAAGGCCCTGGGTAAAGGGGAATAGAAACTGTTACAAGGATTTATCAGATTATTAAGTATCAAAAGCAAAAAAAAAAAAAAGGAGCCGACCCATTTCTGCACACTTTCCTGTTAAGAAAACAGGACGGTAATGTATCCAAATAAAGAACAGTGTGACAAGAGACTGTAAAAATCCACATGACTTGCTTGCTTTTCATTCTATGGTTAAATTATTTTACACAGAAACATCAGCTATTGTAAGCCAACAAAGAATGTCTTTTATTTTCTGTTTTGTCTACACCTTTTTGGCTTCGTTCACAGTCTGCTGTGACCACAAATCACCTCCTGCTGCCCACAACAACGGACGATTCATCCGAGCCCCTCAAGCCCATCCTCCGAGTCTCTGCCTGTAGACTCCACTGTTCCCAGGGTGATGTCCGCCTCCCTCAGGGTTATTCAGTGTGTCAACTCTCTCTGGGAGGTAGACGGTCGAGGCAGTTGGCGACGGACCAGTAGCTCTACTGACCGGTACCCCTCTATCTCCCTCCCTCACACTTTTCTCTCTCTAATTTAGTTTGACACTGTTTAGTCGGAGGCCTTTCCTGAATGAGGCCATTGTGAACAAAGCCACCGAATGACAGTCGTGAAGGAAAACGTCAGTTCTACGATTTCCTGCACTTTAGAAGATAAAGATTTCCACGGCATTAGTGAGACGACGGGACTCTGTCAAGAAGCTTTGTGTGGGCCGAGGATAGGCTTATGATATTCTCATAATGGATATGAACTCTTGTCAAGAGGCTTTCGGAATAGACAAAGGGGCGGGAAGGCAGTATGCCGGGAATGGACACAAAACGCATTATAATTACAAAAGCAGTCGGAGAGCACTCAGCTACAGAGCAGATCATTCACAGCGGCCTCCCACCACGATTCTGACAACTCAGCACCGCTACAGATACAAAGGCACTCAAGAAAACACACCCGCACTGAAATGTATACAACGTCCCGTGTGCACGTGGTCCCAAACGGAAGCTGTAGCGAAAGGTCAACATTTATATAAGCGATACAGGAACTGCATTTAGCTTCTTGAGGAAATTTGCAGGCTAGTATTTCATTCTTGCAAATTAAACATTTAAGGTCCTATCCTCATGTCCCATTGCCTTTATTTTTAAGCATCAGAGGAACAAATACAGTATTGTTTGCTTTTGCATTTGATATTCCTTTTGCATATAATAAGCATGGTCTTTTAACCATTATTAAACACATAGTTCACCTACAGTCATCATTTACTCATTCTCATGTTTTTCTAAATTGTATGAATTTCATTCTTGAATACAGAAAAGAAGAAATATATAATCATTTTGGAATCAGACTTTTAATGGTTTTTTTACAGAGTGTCTTATTCTCATCAAGGCTGTATTTTTTGATCAAAAATAAATACAAATCTACTTAACATACTTTAAAATATCATTTCTTTCTGTGACGCAGGATTGAATTTTCAGCAGCCATTACGCCAGGTTTCAGTGTCACATGATGCATCAGAAATTATTTTCATCCGCTGATTTATTATGAGAGTTGAAACTTTTGTGCTGCTTAATATGTGTTTGAAACCTGTGTACTTTTTTGATTCTTTGATGAATAAAAAGTTTAACAATAAAGTTTAAAAGACCTTTCTAACAATATAAGTCTTTTCTATCACTTTTTAACACATCCTTGCTGAAAAAAAGATTAAATTTACTGATCCCAAGCTTATAACAAAAATTTATATTTTGAATAAATGTTGTTCTTTTAAACTTTATTTATCAGAGAATCCTGAAATAATGGGTTACATTACAGACACAATTCCAATGTTATAATAAATGACTATTATCTTAAAATGAACACATAATAACAACAAAAGATGTTGATTGAAAGATGATAATACAACGCATTCCAAACTGATAATAGATTAACTGTAAAAACGGTTATATATAATTAATCTTTTACTAAGCTGTTAATCTTAAACTAGGCTTATTTTTGTTATATTTATACAATATTGATCAAAACCATGACAGAATGCCATTTATCTACCAGAAGACCAGTTCTGTGACCTTCGTGTCATAGTACATTACACCAGTCACTTGGGAGACAAATTTAAAAAGCATGTAACATGAAGACCCTGAGGTGTCCAGGGTCACAAAACCTTGACATAACACAAGTTTACCATGACCCTCAAATACTGTGTGGGCCAATTACATGACATGACAACTCGTCTACGAGTGTCATGTCACATGTGTTCTCAGTTGGGACGTGCTATTTAGTGTTTTTATTTGTTCCAAACAAGTTAAAAGAAGAACCTCCTTAGGAGTTTCTGCAGGAAAGGACATTGAGTTATTTAATCGTCTAAATTCCACCAAAACAAAATGTTTCGTCTATGTTCTGATGTCATTTATTTTATCAGTAATTTTTTTTATAAAATACTTTCTCCTATCTCAGCTCAATGTGGAGAGACGACTATCAGTAAGTCATCTGCAGACAACACTATTGCTTTGTGGGTGCTATTAAAAATTTGTTCTGTGTTTTTGAGCATACCAAACAACTTAACATATTAATGCACTTATATCTCATCGATTATCATTAGATGAAAGAATACGGGTAAGCTCATCGGCACATAGAGCAGACCACAGAATTCATTCATTCAGAGTTTGTTCATTTCACCATTGTACTTTCACAATCAACAATCAGTACTGGCTTTTTAATATATACTATATTGCCAAAAGTATTGGGTCACCCCCTTTTCCGATGAACAGATCAGACTACTCTAGTATTTTGTATATCATTGTACACATAAATATTAAGGTATTACTAAAGTAGTCAGATCTGTTCATCGGACCCAAATACTTTTGGCATTATAGTGTAGATGTGCTCCTAATGGACTGGAAAATAAGGCAGTCTGCTTTGCTTTCTCAAGCTACTGTACGCAGACCAGAGAAGACATGAGGAGCTGACAGGTAAATAAACACAGAAAAGCACAAGGACCAAAAACATAACACATGACAAGACAGGAGACGCCTACGGCGATACAGATGCCATATTCAAAATTATCATGTAACATATAATAAAATATTTATGATAAAAATTCAGCTTTGCCATCATAGGAATAAATTATTATTACAATTGGTGTTGTCAAATGATTAATTGTATCCGAAATCAAAGGGTTTTTTATTATTACATAATATATCTGTGTGTACTGTGTATATGTATTATGTATATATAAATACACATAAATACAGCAAATATTTCAAAAATGTTTACATGTATATATTACTATTCATATAATTTATATTGTATATGAATTGAATGTACATATTTGATGTATAAACATAACATGTATTTCTTAAATATATACATGCGTGTGTGTGTTTATTTACATAATAATTATGCCTAGACAGCACACACATTATATAAAGAAACACTTTTTATGATTGATCATGTTTTGTATTTTATTTTAGATTTATTTGTTTTGTGATAAACAGCAGTTGTTACATTATCCTACTTTTCACGTCTAAATGTATCAAATCAATAAATAAATAGTCATTTCAGACACCATCCAAGAGACATGAAACTAGCCCATCTACTGTACCTAGGAATTCAGTCAATTATACAGTTTAACAGCCACAGTACAACAATCAACCAATCAGAGTGAGGTATTCCAGAGTGCTGTGCAATAATGTGATGACACATGTGAGGTGACCTCAGAGATTATTAATCCAAGGGAGCTGTCTAGGTGGAGAAAGATCTTACTGATAGCTCTTGAGCTCAGGATTTGTAGAGTCCATGTTCCTGAGGCGAAGGATGTCATTCCCATCGGAGAGACTAAAACCCAGCCCATGACAACAGAACCTCCCAGGACACAGAGCGTGAGAAAGAAGCAGGAACAATGCAACATGCTGCCCATGGCAACTTAAGCACATACACAATTAAGTTGTTGGTGCATATTACACACTGCTGTCCAGGCAACAGTGGCTTGTTGAGACTGTGAGGGTCAAATCAAAGGCCTCCTATGGAGTGTTCTTCACAGAACAACTTCCATTCCCACCTTTAGAGCAAAAAACCCTCTCAGACCTAACTGCCTTTGCTTATTACTACCAACTGTTTGGAGAAGAAGTGAAGAGAAGGCCAATGGTCTCCAGGGCCTGTCAATCAGGAAGCTTGTGAAATCGCTGCATTTTTATAATAGTAAGGAAAATGGCACGGATTCTGAGGATGAATCATTCACCATAAATCACACAGGACTCCTTGGAAGATCAACACTGAGCTCTCAATCATCAGAGTCAAGGATATATAATGCTTGCAGATCTTGCTGACCTGGCCAGGCCACAGCAGGCACTTCTGGATTAAAAACAACAATGTTAGGTCAAGTGAAGGATACGAGATTCTGATATACAAGATATATCAATCACTATACACAAGGCATGCACATTAAATCAGTACCATATTAAGTTTTATATGTATATATAGCATTGGTCCATACTGAATACATGTCGTTTAATTATCTATTTAATTGTGCATGCCCAATGTGATTGGACTTGGTCATTGAACTCGCCAAATGTTCCCGTAGGACTCGGCCAAGTCCAATAATATATATATTTTTTCTTTAAATCAAAACCACACTCGCATATCGCGCCAAGGCACGCCGCTTTCTATTACTTCGAAAAGCAACTAGTACTGTACTAGCCTGCGCTCCAGTTGTGTCTGTGGTTGCTAAGACAGATGCTGTCTGTGATCCTGAACCCGAGTGGCCGGATCCGCCAGACACTGTCTGCGATCCTGAACCTGAGTGGCCGGATCCACCAGACCCAGTCTGTGATCCGGACCCCTGGTGGCCTGACCCGCCCACCTCAGAAATCCTTGCGGTTCCCAGTCCGCATCTGTAAGTGGTCCTAGCCCCGAATCACGGTCTGAGGAACCGTGTTATGTCCAGTCGGTCCCGATCACAGAGGATCTATCAGTGGCTGCACGACCCCTGGGAATGTTGACCATGGTCATGGATTTCCCGGGGGTTCCGCTGATGGCTGCACGGACTCATGTCTCCGCCCACTCATCTGTCGTCATGGGATTTCATTGTTTGTCGCCACCCACTGACCTAGTTTCTCCTGTATATAACCCGGAAGTGTTTGTATGTCATCACGGTTCATTGTTTACGTTACTCTGCCTAGTTCATTCGTGTTTTTTTGTCTTAGTTTAACTACCCCTTGGATTATTCGTTGACGATCTCTGCCTGGGATTTGGTTATTCCCTCTGTCTCTCCCTAAGGACCCTGTTTCACGGTATTTCGACCCTCTGCCTTGTTTTTCGAATCTGCCTTTGCCACTGTCTCCGCAAATGTTGTCTTGATCTGTTCTGACCTGACCCTGAGTATTTTTTATTAAACCGTTTGCACTTGAACTCATACGCCTCGCGTCCTCATTCATAACACTTTGATTATGGTTTTTTAATAATAATTTATTTTATGTAAATTAAATAGGCACATTTAACTGAATATCATATAAATACATCATATATAAATTAATTATACATATTAATAATAAAAATATTTTTATATGTAACGATAATACATTTGACAATAACATTTTATCATATATATTATCATCCTGGTCATATCATAATGATTTATAGCACAAGAACCAGCATCTTGAAAATTTATATCAAATTTATAGTAAATGAATTAGTATCTTGAAAATAAAATAAACTATAAAATTTCATTTCAGCATCTCTTAAACTATTAATTTAGTTCAAATTCTCTTCTAAGCTGTAAATACTTGCTCACCTGACAAAGTTATTTAGGAATCATTTATCAATCATGCATCATTTATAAGACACTTTGAATGTGTCAGTTCTACCGAAAAACATGAATCATTTTAAACAAAGACTCAAAGAGAACACAAATTATCCTAGAGCTTTTCCAAAACAACACTTATAAGCACTGTTGCTAAATGTCATTTGAGAAACTCATGCAACAACCTGTGTGGAACAAGACCTGAGCATAAGACTGCTCTGTGTTTATCCATGTTTATACGACTCAGTGCTGCTCATTTGCAAAGAGCCTAAACATAGATTCCTATGAGTCTTCCTTGCCGTGCATGTTAATTTTGTATTTGTTTTGTTTTATTTCACCAGTTGTGTGACGTGACTGTATGTAAGCCCATAATGACACAAGTGTTTCAATCCCTCCTCCTAAGAGTATTGAGTATCATACACATGTTCTGCACACTATGTATGACCCTTCCATCAAAGCAAAATACATGTTTGCATACTATGGATGTAGATTGCATCAATATGACAGTGAAAATCCAGTGCATTCAATGTACTAAGACAGTTTAACCGTAACTCTATATGAGTGCAAGAATTTGTGCCACCTTCTAAATAAAGAGTCAATTACAAATTGGCAAAGTCTTCACTGCAGCAGCTGTTAGAAGCTCCAGTTCCCGTAAAAAACAGAGATGCATAATTGGGACTGTGCATTACCAACCTGAAATATCTATTTTTTAAAAACTATCTGAGGATGACGTTTATATGCTCGTCCATGCCAGATTATGTTTTGATTTATTCTTCCATTCTCTTCTGACTTACGTCTTCTGCCATTTTAGAGAGAATCACAACGTACCACACACGCAAGTTTTAACGTATGACATAATGGCACGCACATGTATGTAATCTGTGGTTGTTTATGCCTAGTGGAAGTGTAAACACGCATTGTGATACTCTCTAAAATAGCGGAAATAAGACGCTGGAGAAGAATGTCACAAGAAGTTGAGCCACGGATGACACATGGACTGTTTTACTGATGTTTTTACTAGGTTTCAGGATCTGGGATCATTTCAGTTGGATTGTCTATGGAGGGTTAAACGGTTCTCTGATATCATCAGAAATATCTTAATTTGTGTCCAGAAGATGAATGAGGGTCTTCTGGATTTGGAACAACATGAGGGTGAGTTACTAAAGACAGAATTTTCATTTTTGGATGAACTAACCTTTTAACTTGTCTGAATCTTTTAATGTCAGAGCAAATATTGAGGCCCGTTAAAGACCAGCTGGCTCATCCAAAACATGCCTGTCGATCTTATGAATCCTACCAGTCAGAACCGCAGTAAACCACAAAGACAGAAAGCTGTTGAAAGGACATGATCACATTGAAAAAGCAGCTAGCAGGTGCAGGAAATGGAATCTAGCCTTTCTAAAGCACCATTGAGTCCTGTGAGACTCCCACATGGGCAGAGGCCATACATGTGAGGTTGATCACTCGGTTTCTCTATTCTTTATATGGGCTTTATTTGCCTATACAGGAATACTTCTGCCATTTCTTTCTTCAGTGAAACACAAGAGTAGACATTTTAAACAATGTCAATGCTGCTCTTTTGCATAAAATGAAATGGATGGAGACTTAAAAGGACAATAAAAGCTTCACAAAAGCATTATAAAATAGTCCATACTAGTACTTCCGAAGTCAAATGACAGCTTTGTATGAAAACCTAACTGAAATGTACAGGTCAGCATTGACAGCTTTGGAACCCACCACTCACTTTCATTAAAAGGAAAACAGCAGCTTAGACATACTTACACGTTTCATGTTCCTTGGAATAAAGAAAGCCATGTTTCAAAAAGACATGAATGTGAGTAATTATTGACAGTAAATAATGACAAAACTGTTTTGCAGCCACGGTCATTATTCACTTTCACTGCATAGAAAACAGCAGGTTCGACATTCCTTGTGTTTCTTGGAAGAAAGTCAATAATAGTGAGTAAATAATGATTTCATTTTACAATTTTGCTGAATTAACCTTTTAACCACGCTAATGTGTTTGCACTCATTTTCTAAAAATATGACTTGAAAACACAAGACAAAAGCTTTACGCATTAAAGAAATCAAATTTGAAAAAAAAAGTCCAATACTATCCAGTACTTGACAAAACAAAAACCATCCAAAAACATACACTCTGAGTTCAGCCAGTACTGAGCGACCTCAAACAGAACAAAGGAGGTGAGAGTGAAACCAGATCCTTTATCAACGTGTTCCCATGCGGAGGAGAAGCTCTGACTCAAGATCGGTTTGCATTGCTGGCATTATCCCACAGCTCCGTTTAAATAAATCTGCTTTGCTGTGAAAGAAACAAAGAGAAAGGAGAAAATGGGGTATCTGTTTCACAAAACCCAGAAGCCAACAACACCTGCACCAACAGCCCTGAATAACAAGTGCAATTCTTCTAGACAAATAAAGTTCCCGGTGAGCTGGAGGGGGAATCTGAAGTTGATGCAGACTTGTTCATGCATGTTTTTGCTTTTTAATTGTCAGTCTGCGTGTGAGGTAAATTGTTGCATCACAGGAAGGCCAAGGTGTGGTGAGTCGGCAGAAGGGCACGACTTCTTAGAATCTTGGCGCACTTCTGGCTTCGCTTTTGTTGCCATGGAAGGAGTGTTAGAAACGGCTTCGGAAAGATGGCGTGTGTTGTTCTTGTGTAATATGTAAGTCTGACAAACACGTTGTTGTTATTAGAGGATGGCCTCTAGGCTTTCCAAAAAACTTGTGTCAGTTACTGTAAGAGCCAGAAAAAAAGATTGATTGGCACTGATTGGCTAATGGCATAACTAGGGCTGGGCAGTATATCGCCCAATATATTCATGTAAATCTCATCATTAAAGTCGGTTCTATGATTAGTACTAAATCTCCATCACCTGTATACATATGGATGCCGCAGTTAATACACAGAGCCGTAGATCACTGACAAGCTATATGTCAGGTTCAGAATCGCAAATGAATCACCCGCGAAACTGAAAGCGATATTGAGTGATGGAGAATTACCGCTACTAAAAGAATCGCTTTACTGACGGGATGCACATGAATATATTGTGGCCAGCCCTATGCACAACAAAACAAAACCATGCACAGTTTCAAGCCCTTCAACTATCACAAGCCATGCTGTCCTGGCATCAGAATAGTCCTTGGCTTCAAAATCTAACAGAAATTTCATCATTAAACAGAAAGTTTTCTTTCCGAGTGTGAAGTACAGTATACCCAAGTAAAATAGCTTTCCAAACAAGAAAAATTTATTTTGTCAGTTGCTAATTGACTGGACCATTATCCATTATTACCCACCCCATCAGAGAAGAGATGCCACAGAGGAAGGGGAAGCTAAGGTATGGACAAGATTACCACTATAAACAAAGAAGCGCTCCATTTACTGTATAAATACTACACTTAAAGGCATAATATGTACGATTTTTGTAATAAAATATCCAAAAACCAATTGCACAGGGTTATATATTTAATGCAGTTGTGTACTTACATTATCTCAAAAGTTCTGTAGGATTTGTAAATTTTAAGAAATTCCAGATTCAGATAATGAACCGTCCATGTTCCTTGTCGTCTATCAATGATGCAATATCCGCGCTATCCTCAGTTTTCGCCTATGAATACTACGGCAACACACGTGGACGAATGTGGTAGTGGTAGTTATTTACTGTGCATTTCCATATCATGGATCATGACTACACTCTCCACAATCCCAATAAATGTAGATTTATACAAACCGAGTTGGATATTGGAACAGTCAATGAAATAAAGCGAGAAAAAATAATGGTGGTTCAACCATAATATCAGTATATTCAACAATTTCTTCTCTTCTGTGTCTGTCTTTGTTGAGTTCACAAGAGTGTAATGATACATGTGTAGGGTGTTGCTAATGTTTTAGCCAGCATTCACATACAACGTAGAACATCCATTTCTCTTATTGCATCATCTGTATATTCTGGTTCAAATAAGTAAGGCTGGACAAAATGTTTTTTAATAATCCTCTCTGTTGAAATCTTCAGACATGTTTATGGAGACAGTGTTTTATGTACAGTGTGTATCTTCCTCAGTTTGTAAACAGTGCAGCACATCAGGGTACTACAACAGAACCCTCCTGCATCATCAGCATCACTCGCATACATCAAAGAATGACATAGAAGAGACCAAAATTGTTGAATTTTTATCATTATTTTTGTTTTCTTTGCACACAAAAGAAGAACTTAGTAAAATGTTGATAACCAAAATGTTTTGGATACATTGAAAATAAAAAATAAAAAACACCTTTATCCAAAAATCTTTTTTTATGTGCAGCAGAAGAAAAAAAATCTTACAGATCTGCAAATATTGGCAGAAATATAGTTTTTGGACTAACTTTTTTTGCACAGAAAACATTTCAGGCTTAACACACACTCAGGACAAGACAAAGAGACAAATCCAGAATAACAAATGGGATTTCTGGAAACCCTCAAAAGTAGCTCCCAGCAACGTCTGACAACCAATTCCCTGCTTCATTTGTTGGCTGAAATATCTCCAAGGAGTTGGAAATTTTTTTTAGTTGGACTATGATTTCTGTCATGTAGGTACTGAGTGTACTTCTGCGCAAGTCTACGGTTAGCTCACAGGGAGGGAAGAAGAGAAGAAAGAAACAACGAAAGAAAGATCTCAAACCATCAGACTGTTGAACAAAAGTGTTGGACAAAAGACAAGAGGTCTGGAACACTCTTGCATAGAGCTGTAGTACTGCCAATAAGAACATAGGGTCAAGGGACCAATGAAAAGCTTGCATAACTCCAGACAGGAGGCCGATATACTACAGAAGGAAAGCCCAGGAAATTACTTGAATTCTTGACATTAAACCACACTAGCACCACTATTTACTTTCTAAGGCCATTAGGGTGTAGTGCAATGGTTCTCAACCGATTTTGCTTCAGGACATTTCATTGCAAATCAAGTAGCAACTTGACACAAAAGCAACAAAAATGTCCTTAAAAATGAATACTGAAAGGTAATACTACCAAAGGCCAAACAAAATGTACAATTATTAACATCATGTGGACTGAACAGGATGTTGTTTATCTCAGCAGTCAATAACACATTGTGGTCACACTCATCAAAAATGCTGTTAAAGATGAGAAACAAATATATGATTATTTTAATTAAATTGCTGATAAAAACAATGCAAACAGGGCATGATTTTAACAATGCACCAAAGAAATAAAATATAGTTGAAATAATATGATTGGATTGCCCCACTGCAACCACTTTAATGTCAGGAAACTGCCTCATTAAAATTGACTCTATACACAAAGTAAAATACAAATATATATACAACGTAAATGTAATATTATAATTATTCACTAGTGAGAACATGAACTGTAACTCACTCAGTAATATATTTGATATTAAATTATATATACATTATACACTACCGTGCAAAAGTTTTAGAACAGCAAGATATTTAATGGTTTTAAAAATGTTTCTTTGGCTCATCAAGGCTGCATTTATTAGATTACAAATCCAGAAAAAACGGTAATATTGTGAAATATTATTTCAATTTAAAAGAACTGTTTTCTGTGTGAATATATTTTTAAATGTAATTTATTCCTGTAATACAAAGCATCATTACTCCAGTATCTAGTGTCACTTTCAGACCTTTTAGAAATCATTCTAATATGCTGATTTATTATTAGAATTATCAATGTTGGAAACAGTTGTGCAGCCAAATATATTTTTTGTAACCTGTGATTTTTTTTCTCCTCAGGATTCTGTGATGAATAACAAGTAAAAAACAACATAATTTTTTACCAAAAATAAAACATTTCTAAAATGTAAATCTATGCTGTGACTTTTCTGTTCATTTAATAGATCATTAGATTAATTTCTTTCAAGGAGGAAAGAATAAAAATGTACTGATCCCAAACTTTTTAACAGTAGTGAAACAGTAAACTACTGTAACAGTAGTTTTAAACATTATTATCCATTTTAAATAATTGTTTCTCTTTTTAATATTTTAATGATCAAAGAATCATAAAAAAAAACTATTAAGCAGCTCAACTGTGTAACAGTTGTGCACGGGTAGTCACGGATGGAGAGTCGTTGGTGAAGTTTTAACAATCCTTTTAATAATAACAAT
>JAUMHI010000034.1:5315193-5328895 GCA_032359435.1 Enteromius unitaeniatus
TTTATTTACCAAAAAGTGCTGTTAGTCCTGTTACACATTTGTACTTTCATTACCAAAAAGTGTTGTTACCCATGCCTCGTTACCCATTTGTACTTATACACACCATTCTGAGGGTTGTTACATGTGTGAAGTTACCGAAATATTACAGCTGTAGATACTATGTACCGGTGTGCTACATACACATCTAGTTACTATGGGAGTACACGGGTATTAGGGACACTTAATATAAAGTGGGACCGAATAAAATTCTGTCATCATTTACTCACCCTTATGTAGTTCCAAATCTGTATGAATTTCTTTGTTCTGCCGAACACAAAGGAAGATATTTTGAAGAAAGTTTTTAAGCAGGCTGTTTAAGGTCACCATTGACGTCCATAGTACGAAAAAAAATGCTATGGTGACCCTAAACCTTTTTGTTCGGCAGAACAAAGAAATTCATGCAGATTTGGAAGTGCTCAAGGGTGAGTAAATGATGACAGAATTAAAATTTTTCAGTGAACTATTCCTTTAAGAGACATTTTTTAAATGATTCACTTTTGATTCTTTTATTCCCTTTAAAGTATGCGTGAACCATAAATTGCACCCAGATTGTGAATTTCAAGTGAAATGACAATTGAATGAAGAAACTTTTAAAAATGGAGGGTGAGGCTTGATTTTTGCACACGTCCACACACCAGCTTTAGTTTGCAGCAGCAGACATCGTCGGATACGGAACTCCATTCTATAGAGGAACCAGATTTTTCAGATTTTGACTAAATATTACAAAGACAAACAACTTTTTCCTGTGGATTAACTAGTCAGATCAAAGCAGAATCAACTGTTAAGCATCTTCAGAATATAGATGTTCCAGCCCAATCTTACTGCAATTCACACATATTTAATGAGTTGGCTAATTTGTTCGACCTCACTCGTACAAATCCATACGATTTTTGCTAAATTTTATGAGTTGCCAATTTGTATGAATGTGTATGAATGACCTATACCTAACCCTGCCCCTAAACCTGCCCATCAGTAGAGTTTAGCATGAATTAGCCACCTCGTAAAATGCATACAAATTGGTTGTAAGACTGTGTTGGATGTTCCTGAATGAATAAGTGTTTTTAAACAAACTGGTTGAGTGATCAATTCAATAGCTCACTAAAAAAGACATTTAAGTGACATTTATCTGAATCAATTAAGCGAATGACTCATTTATAAAGTCATTTACGTAATTAAATAATAAGCATTTATTAATTAATCGAACAACGGAACCTGCAGAAATTCCCACCACTAATTCAGTCTTTTGTTATTACTATTATCATTACTATTAGGCTATACTTTCATTTTTATTTAAGTAATTTTCTTCTGCAAAATCGGGTTTTCTAGGTTTAACGAATTCAATATCTTTCCAACTATCCCCCAGGCAACTGTTCAGAGAATCACAGAAAAAATGATCAGAGGAAACAAGCATCAATTCCCTTTTATAAGCCCAATTCAATGAATCTGATAAGGACTCAACAAAGTCATGATCCAGGGGTCAGCACTCATACCTGAGCAGGTTTTAGAGCTTTGAGGCAAAAAGAAATAAATAAACAGCTTGCCAGTTCGAATCTGGCACACCTCCTGCAGCCCTTCGCCTCCGGCAACCACCTCCAAAACAGAAGAGTGTGCGTGAGAAGTCGCTTTATTCTAAAAGGAGAGGGAATGAAAAGAAAAGCAAGCACTTTAAGATCTCTTTGTTTAGGCCATAACGAATACCCCTGAATAACTGTCGCGCTCTCTCTCTCTCTCTCTCTGTCTCACCTAGCATGAAGCACGAATCTTGCGCTAAATTCGAACATATTATAGTCATAATGAATGCAGCCACCAAATGAAAGGCCATTGTTCCAGGCAGACATGTGACTTTTATTACTGCGAGTGATCAAAATCAGTTATTCAGCGTTGGGCAGGCTGAGGGGGAGCGAGCACAGAGGGAAGTTGTCAGTCAGTAGCTGAAAGAGGTCACAATGCAAGCGGGGCGGTACATGATAATGAGGAGCTTTTTCCGATGCATGACTGATTAACGGACCACGTAAAAACGCGTTGAAGTTCAAATGCACAGATAAAACCCAGTCATTCCAGCTAATCCACAGAAGAAAGATCCGAAGAACAGAAACAACACAACTCCTGCCAACTCTCTTTAGCTCCTCTTTTCACATGTCTGTGGTTCCCAGACATTTTTAGTGATTACAGTAGTGTTTAACCCATTGTCTAAATGGAAGTAATTATGGAGCGTGTATCCAGAGAACTTTTACCCAGGGTGAAGTTTACCCTGGCTATCATCCGCTCACCACATGAGAGTTCACCACAGCCAATGCAACGGTCTAAAGCCAACTCTGAGGTTCAGCACTGGGTCATGAGCATTGTGACAGGTTCTTCCTCCAGTCCACAAACAAGAAGGGCAATGCTGAGATTTTAGATGATTATGTGTTATTATTAGAACTAATGTGGGAGTTTATGACTGATGCAGCATTATTTGCATGTTTGTGGTATTATAACTCTTGCCTTTAGCTTGAACTGCCTGTAGGGCACAACCCTTCAAAGCATACTTCAGAGGAACATGTGACCAGAAATCCAAGAATATATCACTAGGCTTGCTGAATATAATGGTGCGCCGTTTAAAGCATGCAAATACTTACATACACTATATATAACTCTGATTTTCATAAGTCTCAACTGAGAGCAAACTGTGCAGATGGAAACATTAGACTGACACATAAACATACAAACATGCAAAAAGTCAAATCCTAAAGATAAAGCCATAATATCTACATACACATATAGACATATTTTAAAGGAAGTTTCAAAACTCTAATAAGGCTAAACGCCCAAAAGATGATTTATGTGTCTTTATTATTACTGTAAAATAGGTACAAGCTGTGACACGAAGAGGCGGATTAGAGCTTAGCTGGAAAAGCATGAAATTCTACCAGTATTTCTTTTGAAAAATCCCTTTCATTAAAGGCAACTGCTTTTACCTTCACTTTAAAGTTGCCCAATTTGTTTTATATAGTATATCTGTTTTATTATTTAAATAAGCATTTTTTAAAATAGGATAGGATGGTAAAATTTTTTTTTACTAAATTTATTTTTGTGATTTATTATTTGTATGCACTGCAAATATATATAATATTTGTAAATACACAAATAAATTCAGTTTTTTATATATTCATCAAAGAATCCTTTGACTGAAAATTATGATGATAATAATAATAATAATAATAATAATAAATTAAATGAATGGATGATAAAAATTCTGCTTAACCAATAAAATAAATATTACATATTTTATATTAAATAGATAAGTGTACTCACAAAGTTGCTATTTTACTGTATGTTCTATCAAATAAATGCAGCCTTGCAAGCATAAGAGTCTTAGTTCACAAACATACTGATCTCAAACTTGTGAACAGTAGTGTTTCCATGATCTTGTAGAAGTGTTTATCTTCACTGTTTTATTGGTGTTTAGAAGAAATCTCATTCCAAAGAAAATTCGGAGGTACAGCCAAAGCAAGTCTGGATCTTCCAAAAGGCGCTATTGGCTCAAATATCAACAACAGAAAGCTACATAAATCACCCAGACAATGACTGAAAGGTTGTGCCTCACACTCTCAGTGTGAATAAGCAGATCTGTGAGAGAAGCACAGCGAGGCCAAGATCTTTTTGTGAGAAATAGAAAGTTCAGTAGTGTAGAATGTAGTAAAGGTGCAGCAGTCAACCATATCAAGAGCTCTGCATAACACTGGCCTTTAAAAGAGGGTGGCACAATAGATGCCATCACTCAAATAACTGAAATAGACTACGACATTCAAGAGAACCAACTATAACAGAGCTCACAATGAAAGATTTTATGGTCACATGGCACAAAAATCAAACCAATTTTTTAACACAACACAGCACCAAGAAGTGTGGCTAATCCTTGTAAACCAACCAGAAGAACGGCAAATCTGCCAGGATAAATGGGTCAAATTCACACCTGTCAGTTATGCAATGATATATATGCTTATCCCAACATAATTAACCCAATACGCTTAACGCATCATATTTGATTTATTTATGCATCTAAATGACCAACACGAGTAGTTTATACCTCGTTAGCAAGGAAAACTCATTCTAAACAGGTTGTGGTGCACATATCTTTTCGTTGTGAAGATTTCTATAAAGTAAACATAAGAATAATTTGACATTGTTAGTAATATTTGATGATAAGCAACTTACAGCTTTTGTAGATTTATTTGATTAACTGTACTTTTTTTTTATATGAGTATCATATGATACAACAGGCTTTTATTGATACATCCCTGCACTGTATTATGTTTTGACCCCCACAGTAAAAACTACCAAGCTGATCACAAAAATAAGCGTTCAAAATATAATGAGATATAAACTCAAATTCATATGTATTTTATAAGCAGTTTGCTAAAAACAGACCTGATTCATTTACACGACAAGGTATCAGAATTTCATCTTTTTGCATTTGCATGTTTTTTTTCCTCCTCCCGTATGAGTTTCATGTATGAGCTGACATATCGAATATTAGCCTCAACAAAAAACACATACAGCATGCAAACTTTTTTTGACTTAAAGTTCAATAAACCATTTAAAAAATCTATCCAAATGTGTGGACTAAGTACTTTCACTTGCAGTACTGTTATTTAAATAATAACGTTTCATAAACAAGGTTTCCTTATTCTATTAATATGATGCAAGATACCTGTAATCCAGCTTGAATTCCCCCAAAGCTACTTGAATGACTAGAATGACCAAGTTCTGTCTTACTTTGCCTTGCAGAACTTCAGTAATGAACCTATAAATGCCAATCATATAAACACCTCTGCTGTATGTTTTAACCTGACCTCACCATAATCATAGTTCCGACTTTAAATCATCATTAGTGCCCATAAAAACACCTGCAAACAAACATTCACAATGACTGTATGAACTTACTAATACATAACTCCTACAGAATAAAAAATATTATGCAATGGGATTAGGTTGTCTTGTCAATAAAACAAGAAAGGAAGTGAACAAATTGTACAACAGGAATCAACAACTACTAGGGAGGGGTGGTAAACTATCAGAACTAATCATTCTATTAAATAAGAGACAACGCATCATTTTCTGGCCTGTTCATACCTGATTAGAGCAACACTGCAAATCAGAAAAGTGCACCAACCATCTGCAGACACTAGACTTCAACACATTGCGCAACATCCGACAAGTTAAGGCACAGCCTCTACAGCATTGAAGACAGAAGTACAGTATGTCCTGATGGTGCTCCTCGATGATGATTACATCAAACCCTTTGGCTGGAAGATGCTTAGTGGGATTAAATTCAAATGAATGAACCCTTGCATCAAATGGAAAAAATGACAGATCTGAAGAGTATTAGATAATAAGCTCTCACTGCATCAGTGGTTAAATAATCAAGTGTGAATTATGTGCGTTTTCCTGTCGGTGTGAGATTTTAAGTGTACAAAGTCTGAGCTTACCTGGGGAAGAACTGGCGACGGTCTTAATCTCTGGAGACAAACAAAAGGGAAACATATACAAGAGCGTGTCAAGATGTGTCGTCAACTAAACTACTAACAATTCTGTACAAAACTGAAGCAATGCAGGCATTAGCCTTACGGTAAACTGTTAACGTTAAAGCAAACCACAGGAAGCTGGTACTGGAACAATCGCATTTAGTGTTTAATTAGAGCGAGGTAAACAAGATTTTCCTAACGCATAGCCTACACCTTTAACATTTTTTAAGATTAAACAGGTGTAGTTAACAGTAATGCTGCCAAAAAAACATAAAAGAGAAAATCTAACCCGTGGTGCTTGTTAAAAGCTACTGTTTCTTGTGCAATTTTTGTTCAGTCATAAATGTCTTCCTAAATGCATGCCTTCGTTTGATCTACCAGTCATCCATATGGTTTTCTACCATTTAAAAAAGCTCCTGCTGAGGTTTAATGTCAGTGTTCAATCTTTAACCAATCAAAACAATTACAACCAGTTCGAGGTTGTGCTGTGACCTCTGAGACAGCCGGTTTGGTTTCATAACAAGGTGGACTATTTATATCATCTTTTATTAAACTAGATTAAGTTGTCAGATTTTATCCTTCTTAAACCATTAATAGATGCCTTCAAAAAAAATACGAATACAAAATCTATTCTTTTATTCACCGAGTAGTCCAAGAAGCCACTTTGTTGTTGATGTTCGGGCATGCAGGGGTTCTACCTACGCCTTTCTTAGAATAAAAGATGCTAAACCCCAGATAAACCCCTAATAGGTTTATAGCTCCTTTATTCATGGAAAGATTCAAATGGCAGCATTTCAAAAGCTGGTGGAGGGATAGAGCATGGGCACAGTCAGCCAGCCATTACAGACTTTTCAGTGCCCTGAGAAACACTGCACTTTTGGAACACGTTCAAGGATTTGGCTGCACTGGCAAATACAGAGACAGTACAAGAACTGAAAAGTTTATTGTGGTTAGCTTGTTTTTAGTTCTATAAACAGGCTGAAGGAGATCCAAACAGTTATGATTTAATCAGTACAGTTACATGCGCCCCCTTACAATTTCTGGGGGATAATCCTTTCTTTTGAGTGGACTTACAATGGCCAGCGTGAAGATGATTTCACACCTTTCTACATCATACCATAATATGATTGGGGTATAAAAAGGGTGAGATTTAGGCGAAGGGTTGGGCATGGAAATACCAATGAGCTTAACAGACCCCCGGGTTAGAGCAGGTGGAGGGTCTGACTCTGCTCAAAGCAATTTTAAATTTCTGACTGGGAGAGACTCTACAGTGAAGCAAACCTTCACCATCTGTTATGAACAAGACTATACTCTACATCAGTCGTTCTCAACCAAGGGGCCGGGTCTCACTAGGGGGTCTCGGCAAACTTCCAGGGGGCCTCAGTATATCATAAATTAAATACAAATAGTCTTCATTGAAATGCTTCGATATCTGTAAAGAGTGAAAACCAAATTATACCAACTGTCTACTTTTTTATGACACATATTAATTTATTCTCTTAACATTTGTACTTTTAAAAAGTTATTTGTCTTTCTGCAGTTTTATTTTGAAGTGGCCAAACTTTTCAATGAATCTGTCTTTCTAGAGTTTTATTTGAAACGGCAAAAACACATTTTGTTGAAAGCGACTTGACGCGTTTAAATATTATTTGCATATTTAATAATAAATAATAAATAAACAACCAAACCCGCGTTGGTTTGTAATGGTAGCCTACAGTATAAGATATTTTCATTTAGGATGTATTTATTTATTGAAAACAAGGCTAAACATTGTGCCGTTTTCCTTTGCAAGTGAATGTATGTTGAATGTTTCTTGGAAAACAAGACAAACATACCGAGTAAAATATACATATTTCTTGGGTCATTATTTCATTATGTGCCTTACCTGACACAACTTTACTACTGTCCAACAAAATATGTAGGCGGAGAGGGAGAACTTCGCTCTCATGTATCTCTCCGGTAAGCAGGCGAGATGCATCTGCACCTCATCCAGTCCTCCGTCTCCAGAAGGCTCCAGTTCACAGCCCTCCGTCCCAGCACCGATTCCAGCCCCTGCCTCTTCCATGTTTACAACGATTTCAACAAGTTTTAAAAAATCCTTTAGAACAGGCAAATCCTTCTAACTTTACCTGTCTGCTTCATGCTGGTTGTTATTAAGTCCGCTGAATGTCACAGAAGGCATTTGCGAGAACTCAACCTCGGGTGATAGTGCAAAGTTTATATTACCGCTGTCAGTAGTTTACACGTATTTTCCAGCTCCGCGAAACGCGAGATTTACTTGTGACGCGGCGGTGTGTTAAAAGCAGTGAAAAAGTCTCTGTAGTGTGGTATAGCTAATTCCAGCGTCCCACGTTGTCTGTCCACGGTGACAGTCGGGGGGAGAGGAGTGAGAGTTTCGCATCCGACACCTCCTCCGTACACAGTAAACGAGCGACGCGACGCGGCAAACCTCAACGCGCCCACGAACTTGCGTTCACCGCGAGCCATAGGAATTGTGCATGGAATTCTGACGTCAACGCCCAGCGTACCAATCAAAGACTTTGTTTACGCGAGCAGCGCGACGCGACAAAACTAACCATTCACATTCAAACGCGCGTTCGTTTGCACTTAAGCGTAGATACAGATGCGAGGTGACGGTTGCGTATTTGAAGCATTTTCTTTTGATAATAGGTCATTTATTACTGGCAAGAAATTAAGTATCAGCTTTTCCTTCAATATTAAATAGATTGTAAAAGGATCAATATTATTCTTGCATTGCCTAATAAGATCAGAATCACTGTCTTAAAGGAATAGGTCACATTTATATGAAAATGTGCTAAAAGTGTAAGCTATTCATCTTTAAACTGGACAAAATGAAGATAAGATTTGTTTCTTCATCTAAACAGATTTGGAGGATTTTAGAAATGCGTTACTTAGTAATGGAACCTCTGCAGTAAATGGGTGTCGTAAGAATTAGTGTCCAAATATCCAAATAATCCACACTAGTCGATCAGGTAATGTATTTTGAAGTGCAAAGCTGCATGTTTATAATAATTAAATTCTAGATTAAGTTTGAACTTTTAACGTTTTAAAACACCAGTCCATAACAATAGAGGACTCATTTTAGCGAGAAAGGGTTGAAGTTAAAAACATGACATGCATCTTTTTATTTCTCTTCATAAGATATTAACTGATGGGCTAGAGTCTTTGCTTCAGTTAAGAATCTTCAGAGAATTGCTTACGGATTGTTGTAATGTTTTCATCAACTTTCCTTCTGACGGCACCCATTCCCCCCCATTGGCAATGTTCTGCCAAATCTCTCCAAATTTGCTCCTAAGAAGAAACAAACTAAATTTTCATCTTGGGGTGAACTATTCCTTTATCTTGCATGTCATACAGACCCCTAGAAAACCCTGGCCATAAAAACATTATGCTCTTTATTGCATTATATAGACATTATTGTAATCCATTTAGAGAAAAAGCATTAAATTAATGACTCTGTGAAAAGAGTCGTGTTTGCACCCACATTCAATCACAGACTTGTTGACGTGATTTTGTCTTAAAGCACAGTCGGCGCCAGGCCTGATACAGGGCTCTGTTCAGTCACTCTGTTGTTTGCTTTGCTATTGTTCTGTCTATTAAGCAACGTCTGAGCTATAGTCAATACGTACAGTGCTGACACCTCAGCTCATCTGCTTGGTTTTGAAACAGCCCACATCTGAGTGTGAAATCAACCGTTAGTACACCACAAATACAAAAAGCTTTAAAGGCACATGGATTCATAAACGTGTTTTTATTAATACTCAGTGACAAAGGCAAGCACATCAATATAAATATTGCACAAAACTATGATAATTGTCAGCTGCCCTGTCTTGAAAAGAATATAATGGCACTAAGAGGTGACAAAATAACCTTCTTACTACTTCATTTCAACAAAATCAGCACTTTACATGGTTTATATAGCCTACAAATTCATGCAACACATTCGTTTTGCAATATAGTCATTCATGTTATTAGGATATTGTCAGTGGTTTAAGTCTTACATGCTATTATCTGTTATCTAATTCTTGGATTTTAAGACAGTTCATCCTGAGAAGTAATATAATTACATTTGTACAAGTAATACAGCAACTTTGCCAATTTTAAGTATATGAAATAGCTACTGTAATACGAGGAAAAGTAAGCTATCCGAAAAGCATCTGTTCAGTGCTTACATTTTTAATTGTCAATGCCAAACTAGAGTGCTTTTATTAAGGATTATCATTGCATTCATTACTGACACCAGCTCTGCACCAGATGTTGTTATGGCTGATGCTGATCTAATGGAGAACAGGTTGAGGCCCTGAAATACAATCCTTTACTAATAGCTGCTCACAGAAAGGGCTTCTTCGAAATGACCCTTTGGCTTACATTTGTTTAGAGCAAGGATTGCCACTTCTAAAGGTACCGTTTCTTTGATATCTATTAAATTTAGGGTGGGTGATAGGACCAAAATCTTATATCATGAAATCAGTAATTTTATTGCACAATATTTTTTGCCTTAAATATGGTCTTTAGGATATAAAATATTTTATATACCATAGAAATATCACATTTCTTGTCAATTTCACAAAAAACTAATACTAGCTTAAATAATAATAATAATAATAATAATAATAATAAAAAACAAGCTCAAAGAAGACAAGTAAACAGCGTTTAAATAAGAAACAAATTACAAGCAGTAGGACAAAAATCTACAGCAGGACAAATAAGAAATGCTACATTGTATAATCAAATGAATAAAAACAGCATATTCTTCACTACGTAAATTAAATATATATTTCTATATAAGAGCTTTTTCTCTCTTCTGTTGTTTGATTAACATCAGACTAACAGACTAACATGAATAAGCAGGAATATTAGACGGCTGTCACTGATGCCGGAATCCAATATACAGTAGAGTTAAGGCCCCAGATATACTTCAAACAAAATCCAAGAACGAACTAAAATGACGTCATTTCGATCATTTCGTCATTTTGCTTTTCTTCTTTTAAACCTAATTGAAAAGGAATGCCTTTGTCTACACGAATCTGAGGCTGAGGTCACTCAGCCTTTTCGAATTCAACTTCTTTTTGCCCTCAAATGAAGAACGAAAAAGAAGTTTGTTTGAAGTATATCGGGACCTTTACACATGTGCTTTCTTTCTCAGATGTTTGCTTTCACTGAGGACCTAAATTACTGTGTTTGAGAGTGTTTTTATGCATACAAGTGCATTTATCATTATTAACCGTTCAATAAAGTGCCTATAAAATGGCAAAAATAACAAAGCTTACTCTATTAGCACCGTCTTCATGTGCGCCTTTCTTACAGAGCTTGTTTTTAAGCGTTTTCCCCCTCGAGTAAGTATGGTGACACAAAATAAAGAGAGCTGCTTTTTTAAGCAAATAAAATAAAAGATAACTATAATGTACGGCGAAAGAGCACTTCGACCTGTTAAGGTAAGGAACATATAGTGGATTGAGGTATATCGCCCACCCCTAATTCCTACACTTAGAGTGTAAATAAATGGTTTAAAGTTAAGTTCAATGTTTAACGGCCACCCAAATATAGATGTACAGATATTTATTTTTAAGCAGATGCAACTGTCTGCCTAAAGATAGAAGTGCCGACATATGTAGATTGATAGTCATACCAGGTGTTGTATTTATGGGAATTCTGTTTAATAACAACCCTAGCTGTACTATTGGGAGTCCAGGTTGAGTTGAAGTATTTATCAAGTGAAAAAGGAACAGAATTGGCAGAATTACAATTCAAAATGGACAAAGAAGACAAGTAAAAATGCCACCTGCCTGCTTTGTGAAGAGGCCTACTATATGTATGAATGGACCCTTTTTAGGGGGCTCTCATCAATTCTGGTCACATCAGCGAGATCAGAGGCGTTCTTTCAAAGGGCTACTTTACCTCATTTATTCACTGATACACAATTATCCGTCTCTGTTTTGAGCTTTAATTGGACAACTGAAAATGCAAAGTTGATTCCATTGCTGGTCCAATCCTTTCACGAAATTGGCTGTTTCCCTTCCAAACTCCAGAATAGAGCTTTTTAAATAGCTTGTGAGAATGTTTCAAGATTCAAAAACAAGCTAAAGTATAACTTCCCCCAAAAAAATTCAAATTTCATAACTTCTCGATTAAGACAACAGTTTAAAATGTGTCCCTTGTGCATTAATAAAGTGTTATTGTAGTTATTGCACTAGTATGTACTGTCATTATTCCTTGGTTTGAAAACTCCAGCAATAAACTTGCACTAAAAAATAGCAGTGATTGCAGAAACCCTACGGAGAGAGAAAAACACTGATACGACAGGTTCCAGACAAATGACACTTTTTCGAACAAACAGATCAACAGACCAGACAATGTTGCTGAGTCCACAGTAAAATGAGCAAACATGTCAGGTTTCTTGTGGAAGAAAGGTAGAGACTTTGACAGCTGGTAGAGAGGTCAGCTGACCGGAGGTCTGAGGTACTGGACAGAAGAAACATGTTTAAGACAGTCAGGATCTGTAAAGAAATTAGAAAAAGATCCAGTGTTTCAATGTTTTTCCTCCACACAAAAATAAAGAAAGAAATAAACCTGACATAACTTCTCCAAAAAAATACAAATGAAACAACAAACACTAAGATGTTCACTTAAAAGTGTACTCTTTAAATTTAAATAAAATGTAATTCTTTTCATATTACAATAAGAATTAGATTAAGTAATTTTAAAAATTTAATTTGTTTTAATTAATTATTCATTCCATAGCCAACAACAATAATTTAGTTGCTTAATGTGATTAAATGTAATAATAATAATAACAATAATAATAATGAATAAATATAATGGTCATAAAAATATCTAGAATTTTTGTTCATGCTAAATATTTTTTCACAGATCTTATGACACATACTTTGATCGTATAATTATTCATACTGTTTTAGCATCTGAAGTGAGTAAATTTCACACCTGTTATTGTCAATGCCAATTATCTGAAGCAGCTGCACCACATAAACTACTTTACTTTGTTTCCTTTAAGCTTTAACAAACTCAACAAGGGTTTAGTGATCTAGCAGTGCTGGCTGTTCTCTTTACATCTTAGTGTCCTGCACAAATAACTAATTCCATCCCTCAGTATTGACACAGTCCCCCCATTGTGTCCCACGTCACTGTACTAAATTGTCCGTAGAGTCATGCAACCAAACTAACAGCATGAGGTTTATTCCCTAAGTCAGAAAACAGAACAGAGTCCTGTTCAGCATCACCTCTCTCAATGGGCAGCAGTCAGCCAGCTCTATACATCTGCTCTGTAGTTGCTCCCGGGTTGCTAAGAACACTCTCAGGAGCACACTGATGGATTATAGAGTAGTCAAAGCCAACATGAACCCCTTCCCCTCTGGCTGCAAGCCGAACTGCTGGAGAGCAGCATCAGATGAGACAAGCATGCATAGAAAATGTCCTGTTCTGATGCAAGATAATGCATGAGGAAATGCTGACAGGCTTAGTTTGATTCTGGTGAAGAAATGCAGGTGGTTCAAATGTTCTGTTCAATCTTACACTGGGTTTTCAGCACTCATGCTGCATGCATAGGTTGTGTTTTGTCTATACTGCCACATAGTGGCCAAACTGTACTTTTACAGTTTAAAACAATTAATAAATAACACTGTTTGATCTGTACACTTCTCCATTTAATTAAAAACAAACATGTTAGCATCTATCACTACATAATAAAACATATTTGGCTGAACTGTGCCCCTCATCATGCTGCAAGTCAGTGGTGGCTCGGACTGAATACATGCTTTCATATTTTCCAGATGTGCATGCAAACAGCTGTCTGTTGTGAGCATCCACTGAGAGCTGAGCAGGAAATAAAAGTATGTCAATAGACCATTCACTGCTCATGTCGAACCCTTTGACCATGATATGTCCATCCAAAACAAGCCAAGCAATATAACTCAGTTCACATTTAAGTACATTTCCTGCAACACACTCGTACACTGATTTTGCAATAAGTACAAATACTAAAAAGAGAAAGTCCTTTCTCTGACTCTATTGATGTTGTCCTGGATTTATTTGCTTCTTTATCTTCTAAAGTAGCTCTGTTAAGAATAGGCACAGACTGAAGGTGGATCAAAATCCACTTTGTAGGTTGATTAGAATGA
>JAUMHI010000034.1:5331104-5351377 GCA_032359435.1 Enteromius unitaeniatus
GGTCCTAAATCATAAGAGTGTCAACACTTGAAATATAGAGCTTTGGAAATAAAACAAATTATGAACTGGATAGTCGACATGAAGTGTGACAGTGGCATGTGCATATTGCAATTATTGTATTACATTTAATGTTGTGCATTTCAGCAGAAACATTTTCCATGATTCTAACTGGATGGATGGATGTTTCTATGTAGATGGATGGATGGATGTTTCTATGTAGATGGAAGGAAGTTTCTACGTAGATAGATAGATAGATAGATAGATAGAAATTTCTACGTAGATGGTTGGATGGATAGAGGGATGGATGATGGATTGAGGTTTCTATATAGATAGATGGATGGAAGTTTCTATGTAGATAGATATATAGATGGTAGTTTTTACGTAGATGGATTACGTAGATGGAGCACCTGTTTCACTTCTTCATTCGGCTTCTGCGATCTACTTTCCTATCCCCTGGAAAGACACTGCAGGATCCCTCACTATTCACAGCAGACTTCCTGTGATTGCGTAATCTATGCTTCTTTTTGGATGGGTTTCCCTCTTCCATTTTATTATGGTGGTCCTCTCTGCAAAAAACATCTGAAGAAACAGAGGACATGAGAGGAAGTGATGTAGGCCTGGTAGCTTGAGATCCGTCTGCATCACCAGATTCAACATCCCATGGGCCGTACATTTCCAGCACCAAATCATCAGAAGCATTGGTAGTGACAAGTCCCTCAGTCTCTAAAAGGGAAGGTTGCACATCTTGAGAAAAGCTGGACTTCCTCAAACGATGTCTAGAATGCAAGCCTCTCTCAGTAGATGCCACTGGCGATTTCTTGTGCTTTGACTTCACAGATTTTTGAGACTGTTCTTTGTTCCGTTTTGCCCCTTGATCAAGCATGCGGCCATCTCTTATTGCACTGCTTGATTGAGCTTGAGTTAAGTTGATTTTCAAAGAAGATAACTGACTAGCACACTTCTCTACAAGGGAAGCTATGCTTATGTCACTTCTTATCCCGCAGGTGCTGGCCGGAGAGAGTAGGTCTCTGGTTATTGGTTGTAGAGTTGGAGCGGACCGGGGAAGATTTGCATGAGCCCAAAGGTCTGAAGTCTTAATGTTCTCAATGAGGGACATACAAGAACGGCACAGGTGCAAATCTTTAGCTCCATTTGTTAGGGAATTCTTACAGCATTCACAAAGAGAATCCTTGTTTATGGCCAACACAAACAAAGACCTTGTCCCAGAGCTAGGGGAGCTTACCACTGGGGACTCCAAATCTCCACCTGGAGTTGTAGGAGAGTCGATATTGAATATCCTAAAACACACACCACTCACTGGGGTCCTGGGTTGGCTCTCTGGAGAGGTCAAGGTTGACACCATTGTATTTGCAACACATTTTGAGGGCAGAACACCAACACTTTTTTGACTTGACTCATTGAAATTAACAGTGTCTCCTCTACCGTTAACAGTTCTTGCTCCTTTTGTTCGTTTTCTGACCCTTGCTGACTGGGTTTCGCATCTAAGACATACATCTCTGGCATCTTCACTGCTAATTTTAGAAGATCTGGATTCTGCTGGGTTGCTTTTGTCTGTCCTGTGCTTCAGCCAGTTAACTATACCCATGGCCATAGATATCTCAGTGTCACAAAGCTTTAGTAAGCAATCTTTCCCCATCCATTTGCTTTGCAGAAGCTCATGACCAACAAAGTCCTGAGCCAAAGGTGGGGCAAGATTCTCCTCTGCTCCAACGTGGAAGCTGTACATGGATAATGGAAGATCACTGCACTGGCCAACGATGCTGTCTGTTAGATCAAGCTCATCGTCAAAGATCGGGGTTATCTCTGCCTCACTGGGGTCACAGAATAGCTCATAAAGAGCATCTCCACTGTACGTGTCCCTAGGGAACTTACTGGAATGCACTGGAGTGAGGGAACTTCTGCTGTGGTCCTCAAAACCAGGAGAAACATAATCGCAGTAGCCCTCATCACTGGTGTTCCCTTGGTTGTCACTTTTGGGTGTTATCACATCAGTATTCAATTCCATGATCTCTGACTCAACAGGTTGTGGTGTATTCGCGGTTACATCTTTAGACTTGGTTGTGGAAGGAGATTTTGTGATAGGAGTTGTGGATTTCGTTGCACGTCCTGGTGCTTTTGAACTTTGCCCTAATAGCAAAGTTCTGTTTAGGGTTTCACACAACCCAAACATGTCCAGGACCTCAGCATGAGCTGGAGAGGCTAGACATTCCTTACCTCCCTCGAAACCTATAGTAGTAGGGCTTTGCCTTGGAGGTTCACAGGCAACTTTGTGACCCTCTGGGCTAAGGACCCCCTCAGGTGATACAAGATCATCAGCAAATATCTCACCACAACCAGCCTGAGATCCAAAGCTTTTTAAAGAAGCAGCATCTTCACAGACATTAGCACAACATTCACTAGAAGAGTCAGAGGGAGTCTCGCTGAGCTCGTCATTAAATCTGCTTCCTGCTGTGGTACGCTCTCTGTGCCTCACCGTCTTCCTCGTCCGTTTCAATGATGGAAGATTTTCACCCACCACACGACATGGTGTACTTGGTGACATAGCTTTCTCGTGTTTGTGTCTTTTGTGAACAAACAAGTCCTTAATGGCTTTCCTAGGTTTCCTCAGGGAGATCCTCTTTTTAGGAATTGATTTGGCTATGCAGGGCACAAAGGGCACTTGAGGTGTTAGGTTACGGTAATCAATGATTTCACGACTGCTGCCAGGAATTACCCGATTCTCACGAAGTAACCTTAGAGGCGCCTCCAATCCTGAAAAGCTGACACTTGTCACCAGCTTGTGATGATGGCGCCAGTTGGTCCCATCTTCGTATCCTGGGCTCTCAGCTTGCTGCTGTCCCTTTCCTCTCACACAGTCATGTGTTCTGCTTCTTCTAAAAGAGCCTCGGAGCTGTCTGTGACCTTCTGAGAGCGTAACACTAACCCCTGGAGACAGTATGTCCAAAATGTCTGGCACAGGCAGTGAGGATGGGCTTTCATCAGTGCTGTGTGTATTTAAAAATCCATCATTTGTTCTGATTTGAGACGTGGGGTCTTCAGGCCCTTTATATCGGCCATGTGCCTTATTTGACCTTATCTGATCATCTTCTCCCTTTGACAGCTCCATGTTTTCATATACATAACTAGATATAAGACAAATACAGGACACAGTAAATATACAGGGATTATTTGCGATACATTTGATATAATTACCTGTAATTTTTCAAAACATTTATAACATTGTATTGTATTTGAATCATAATTGTATCCACTATCTCATCCTTTAAGACTAAAAACATTTCAAAGAACCTTAACAAAAAAACATTTATTTTGTGTCTAATGTTTTTCATTTTTAATGCTTTTGTATCTTCACTTCAAATTGGCTATGAGATCAGTGAATAATTTCCATATATGGCCCTGGACTACAAAATCATAGCACAGATATATTTATAGCAATGACCTAAAATACATTGTATGGGTCAATATTATTGATTTTCCTTTTATGTCAAAAATCTTTTTTGATATTTGACATTTTTGCACCCTCAGACTACAGATTTTCAAATATTCATATGCAGCAGAAACTCAACACATTAATTAAAAAAAAAATAATGAACATTATTTCATATTAAAAAAGAAAAATAAAAAAACACATTAAGATTTTGCTCTTATCGGCTATAGAATATTCGTGTTGGAAGGATTTTAAACTCCTTTTACATAATTGTAATGCAGGTCCCACATGTATGTTTTTTTATTCCTGACAGCTAAAACATTCACAGCACATATGGGAAAACTATTCTGTAATATTAACAACATTATTTTGATGCATGCAATTATTTAACGTAATATGTGAAACTGTAATGAGTCTAGCAGTATTTTACTACGCATAGCTACAGGATATTTTAAGGCGGATGACAGATTGGTTTGTAGTAAGAAAAAAACGGATGTTATTGTGCACTTCGTTTGACAAAAATAATACTGAAATCACTAAACTGTAACTCAAATTTGATACTTGCAAGGACGTGTGTACAAAATAGGTCACATAAGTATATTATGACAAGATTGAGCATTACGTGGCTCAATAATTTCCACTAAACAACGGGTCACACGAACGGTAATGAGCCAACAGCAAATGCCTCACAAAATCAAAATTTCATTGATTTCATATTTTGCAATAACTCATGTTTGTAACGCGGGCTACTCTGCCCTACTGGCTTGCAGTTCGTCGTTCGATTCATTTGAGCAACGCCTTTACGCACGTCTTCGCCTAAAACAAAGTGCACTGAATCCCAATAAATAAAGCAGTTCGAACGGCAGGTCATTTCAGCGGACATTTCGATACATACCTGAAGCAGACTGTGACAGAAGGCGTTTGGCGGGAGCTGGTGGTTCACAAGCGCGTGACAAGATGGGATGCTCTGGCTGTCAGCGCGCGTGTGAAGATAATTACGATAGCCAATCAGAAGACAGAATACCGCTCACAACACAGCATCACTGATCATACGCCTAGATACAACATAAAACAACGGCTTTCATTACATTTCTGGATGAGAAAGGTAAAGCCTCCGGGCTCGGTTTAAAAGGATAAGGGAATATTTACAATACATTCCCCTAAATTTGAAAGAAAACGTACCACAACCCACAAATCCACTCCAGTTATACCATTCTAAAAACATCACTTAGTGCTAAAAGCTCATATTTGCTTGTACTATTACAATAATGCTAATATTTTAATTCCTTCAAAACAAAACACACAAGAATGAAGACTCTTGAAACGTGAACAAATTTTAATTAACCTTTCGAGGAACACTAACACAAACAACCATTTTTGGAGGAAAAGAAAATATTCCAGAACTAAACAGAAATATGTTCTCCAACTCTGAAGTGCAAATGTTGATCACAGATAAGGACCCCATCCAAGGTACATGAGGCACAGGAGGTTATCATCCGTGGCTTCCTGAATGAGGTAGTGTACATGGCCCTCAATGGACAGTGGCAGGCCCATCACTTTATTCCTGTTCTTGATCACTCCCTGAAGACGCTGCTCTATGTCCTGAACATGAGTCTTAGCCTAGAGTAGAACGAAATCAAATTATGGCTATTTACAACTATTACTTAACCTTATTACTTAATCTATAGTTAAACTGCAGAAGCTCAAATTGCATGTAAACACAAGGCACTTAAACTACTCAAAGCATAATGATGCATTATGTTTATTCATAATTCAAGCCTGCTTAGCTGAATATAAAAGCACATATGATAGACGTCATAGATAAGGATCCTCATTCAGGCTAATGTTACTAAGTACCTTCTCATTGAGGATCTCTCCAGATTCATTGACTTGTGTCTTAGAGGAACCCTTGACAGGTTTACTCCACTCTACCAAGGGATCATGCAGGAATGTTTTTAAAACACTGGTAAAAAGGAATAAAAAGACATCAGGAAAATTTTAAGTATTACACAAAATGTTAAACTCATTATGCAAATCAAAGAAAATTGACTAAGATACATTTCACATGAACATTTAACCAAAAACATAATTGTAATCCGTAAAGTCTGTCATAAAAAATTATAATGCATAATAACCTATTTATCTATTTATTTACTATTTATTATTTTTTTTCCAGAAAGAAAATGCATCATGATTTCCATAATAGATATTAAACAGTTTTTAACACTGATAATAATAAATGTTCCTTGTGCACCAAATTAGCATATTAGACTGAATTCTGATGGATCATGTGAGACTGGAGTAACGGCTGCTGAAAATTCACTTTGTCATCACAGGAGTAAGCTACTTTTTAAAAATACATTAAAACAGATATTAACAAATAATATAATTTCATCATATTGCAGTTGGTCCTGTATTCTTAATCAAATAAATACAGCCTACGGTGAGAATAAGAGACTTATTTCACAAATATTCAAACTTGAACGGTATGGTAAGTTTGTCTGCTTGTGTATGTTCAGAGATGTTCACCTCATCAGTGGCTCTCTCTGGTCCCTCATGAGTCTGAGTGTGACTTCACAGGCCTGTCTGAACAGACCCTCTGTGCCCATCGGCCCCATGGCATGAACCATGTTCTGAGTGAGCCGGAAGGGAACCACCTCAGGAACATCAAACGTCTCTCCCTTAAGCACCAAAAACACATGTATTCTTCAGTTGCCCAAAGATATCAAATATAGGTAGTCATGAAACTCTCATTCATCTCACCTTGTTGAAGAGGCAGTTGAAGTCCACATGGACGCACTCGCCAGTTAGTGAGTCAAACAAAATGTTCTCTCCATGGCGATCACCAAGACCAAGAATATAGCCCACCATAGACATGACCGCAGTAGAGCGACAGTAAGCAGACCTGCTGTTGTACCTGTCAAATGCCACATTTGACTCATGTGCAAGGATGTTCAAGTAAGTGCTTTTCTAATGAAATCCTCAACAACTTTAATGGCTAAAACGAAGAACTATTTAGTATATTACGGTGCAAAGATTATATGAATATGAACAATAAACGCCTGTAATATATACCAAGAGGTAGGATCAGGAAATGTCCGTAAGAACCACTCGTGAAAAACCGGTGGGTGTCTGGCACACAGCACATCTTTGTGCAGCTTCAGCTTCTCCTGAAAAGATGCTGTTTTTGGCAAAATCAGCTTCCGCAGCTCTGTCCCACTGACATAGATCCCTGTTCAAAATAATGTAACTCAATTTAGACCGCTTTCACACAAAAAATTTCAAATACAACAGAAGACATTGACAGCCTGAATAACTCTTTATTTTTAAAACGGCGTGTTTGGCGCTCGGAATCAATTCTGATTGCTTAATCTATATTTCCAGTTTAAAAGACGGGCTAGATAAAAAAAAATCAGACATCATTCTAATATGTGACCCTGGTCCACAAACCAGTCATAAGTAGTTTTTTTTCTCGAATTCTTTTACATTTTCTTTTATGGTAAAAAATAATCAGGATATTAAGTAAAAATCATGTTCTATTAAGATCAGATTCTAGATTTTCAAATAGTTGTATCTTGGCCAAAAATTGTACAATCCTAACAAACCATAAATCAATGGAAAGCATATTGACTCAGATTTCAGATGATGTAGAAATCTAAATTTCCAAAAATGTAACTGGTTTTTGTGGTCCAAGGTCACATATGATAATTCGCTGCTTAAGATTCTTTGAAATTTAAAAGTTTAAAAACTCCATTTATGCGAAACAGAATGTTTTTGTAATTATAATTTTTATTTATTGCAATATATATATATATATATTACTGATCCAAAATTTTGAAGAGAAGTAGGCCTGTTTATTTGTGTGATGATAAAAACTGTAAGATAATTATATCACAAAATAAACCACCTCAGAGTGATCTGTGTTAGGATATATCATGCAACACACAGCATTACTTCTTAAATAAAAGACACCTACTACCCTTGAGAAGAGAGTTAGAGGCTATAAAATCAGCACACCTTTCTCTTTATACAGCTTTGTGAGGATGTGGCGTAAACCCGCCGTGTTGTTGACCCACTCTATTATTCCACACTCTTCATTCAGAGGGATGACTGCGTATGTCCGTATGTGCAAATCCCTCCGTCTAGACTCCGCATCTTTCCTCAAAGACTAAACAGAGGCACATTAGAAAAGTTCTGGTAAATGTACTAATATGGTGAACAGCACAACTCTAGTACCTTATTAATGAGACAGTTGAACTCCATCAGGCGGCAATCTTTTCTCAGGTCATCTTTAGGTTTGCACATCATGGTGTAGAACTTTCCATCAGAGCCCTTGAGCGAGATCTTTTTTGGCTTCTGCAAGGATGCCAAGATCTCCACCTTCACGAAATGAAACATATCGTGACATCATTAATAAAGTGTCATTTACAATGAGAGGGATCAAATATTGGTGAAACAGGTGGGCCTGACTGTGTCATCGAAGCCAGCGAGGTAATCCCAGTGTCCTGGAAATGCATCATGTTTGGGGTTGGCTCCTCCAGTGGAAGGCAGGGTAGGTATAAGGACAGACTGCAGGGGGATGAGGATCTGACTGAAGGTGGGCTCTTCCACCAGTTTCTTCAGCATTTTGAAGTGTACACTCATGCTGAGGGTGCTGCTGTTCCCATCCACCTACACAATTAAACAAAAACACAGTCTGACGGCATCCAAACCCACAAGTAATTTTGCAACCAACTGATTTCAAAATGAATGCCTAAGGGGAAAGTTGAACACTAAAGATTAGTAATATACGCATAAAAGCTTGGAAATCTTAATATTATTTTCTTGTTACAGTCTGTCTTACTGGTTTATTGCCGAGCTCCACCAGCTTGTCAGTCAATCTGTTGGCATCTCCTATAAATTTTCCAAATGACTCATTTAAACTGACAGCCTTCTTCAGGATCTCCTTACATCTGTTCATTCGAGTTGGATAGGACGACTAAAAATGAAAGAAGCATATACATTACACAGCTTATTGCCGTAAAAAACATTATTTATGGTTGTAGGTGTGACTGTGACGTCTGACCTTTGACACAGCCGTCATCATCCACATAGCTTGTTGAGGGTAAGCTAAGAACACTTTGGCCACAATCTCCATCAGCACAGCAAAGACCTCGTTGTTGGAGTGGCAGATTCGGGAGATGAGCTGTGAAAAGGCCGTGAGGAACTGGTAGGGCGAGAGGTTGCTGGTGTGTTCGCTGATGACAGAATTGATCTTTGTGAGTTCAGCACGCATCTGTGCTCGGTCAGAGCGGCCAGCTGAAATAGGAGGAGGAAGCTGGTGTATCAATGGTGCTCTGTTTAACTAGGTTAATCAATCTTTGTGTTGATTGTAAATTGATTTTAATCACTGCTAATTCAGCTAAAAATACTTTACAATATTAATAATACAATTTTTATTTTTGTAATTTTGCACATTGTTCTTTTTATCATTAGAAATCAATTACTGGTCAACAAACAGTTTAAAAGTTAAAATATTTCAGGAAAAATTAAACTAAATTAGTTTTTTGATTCTTTTTGACTTGTCAATTCCAGGCCATATAATGTTTCAAAATTAATGCATATGAATCTGCAATGCATTAACACAACAACTCAATTGTTCATATGCTTGGTTTTAAGATTATTGCAGGTCATTTTGTGTTTTACCTTTTTCAAACTCGTAAACTTTGGCTCCGAAGTCTAGCCATAAGGTTAGCATTCTCGGCATGGCTTGATAGATGTACTGATTGCCAAACTGCAGGGCTCTATGAAGAGAGCAAAGCATTACAGTATTCACCTAATGCACATTAAACTAGGGATGCTCATTTCGGTTATTTCTCCTAACCGACAACTGATGCTCGTTCACTGATTATTAACCATTAACCGACAACATTATTTTAAATGAGAATTTCATTCTATTAGAAAGGATAAGCGCCTGTGACCCGTTAAAAATAGTCATATTTGTTTTCTGTGGATTCAAAAACATTATTAAGGATAAATAGGCCTAAACGAGAAACATATAGCTATTTTACATAAATAATAAATCAAGAGAACGAAAGAAAAAAGTTAGCACCCGTGACCCAATTAATGTAGAAGATGGCAACATCCATAAAAAGTCACTTTCTGTCATGACAGGAGTCCAATCAAGGTGCGAGCTCTTTCATCAAACTTTCAGTAACTGACTGAGAGCGGAAAACTGACGAGATCTAATAAAACTTTCCGATGACACGCAGCTCATTTCTCCATCACTATTGAGCTCATTTTTTCTCCATCACATCACACCCGGTAGTTTTTGTGCAGCAGAGCGGCTCTCTTTAGCAGTGTATGACGATTCCTGTTCCGTTCACACAGCGCGTGTGTTCCGAGAATGCGGTTGTGAATCCTGAACATTCCGTTACAGAAAGCTGTTGTCACTCCCTGTATTAGGACTCGACAACTGGATTCTGCTGCTGTGTGAATGTGGCCAATAAAATGCGATTTTTCAACACAATTTTATATAGGCTATGAGCAGGTAATATACTGAAATAAATGAACAAATAAAATGACCTTTTAAACCATTTAACTGATTGTATTAATCTGTCAAAATTCATATGGTTCAGTTAACGGTTTAACGGTTAAAATGAGCATCCCTGCATTAAACCATTTCTTTTTACTGCTCCTACAGTAGAACAAATCAAACATCTTACTTTCCAAAATATGTGACGATATAACGAATGAGGTTGCCCTGTCTTTCCAGTTTGTTGTCAGTGACCATGGGCATCACCTTGTCGTAGTATTTTGCCAGATAGAAATTACCATCCTCCCATTCTGCTAACAGATGTGTGACATCCTGAATTGATGAAAGAAAAATATTGCCTGATTTATGGCTGGAAGAGTTCATTGTCATTCAAGAACATTTTAAATCATCTAAGGAACCCTTTTTTTTTTTTACTAAAAACAACCTTAGTTTCATTTAACAAGTGAATTTATTTAGATTTACACTATGTTGAACACTTCATGTGTTTTAATAAAGAGAATGTACAGTATTTAATCTCACTGTAATTAATTTTTTCAAGATATGTAGTTAAAAAAAAATCATATCTCCAAGCCCTAGCCTAAATGGTCTGATTTCTGTTAAATTTGTCCTCAAAAGAAGTGACTGAAATACCTTATAGGTTTTCATTATAGCATTGCTCTCAAAGTTGGCCGTATCTTCCATGTATCTGCCCACCAGCAGCATGGCATTCCCTTTTATCCGGATTCTCTTTGAGTCTGTGATTGGCTCGTCATCAGGAAAACACTGCTGAACACCTTTCTGCAAGACTATCAGAGCCTGATGGACATCACCCTATAAAAACAAATGTTTTTTTTTTTTCTTACAACAATTTCAATTATGGGAAAGACCTCTTTCAAATCTGCTGTCACAGTATTTAGCTCACCAGCACCAACAGCTTTATGATCAGCGTGCTAAACATGACCAGCTAAGAACCAGTTTAAACCAGCTTAAACCACCGGCCATGCTTCAAAACATAACTAACCAGTAGTAGTGCAGCGAATCACAAAACTCACGGTTCGGATCATACTACGGATTTTAAGATCATTAAAAAAAAAAGTGTTTGCTTTTCATTTATTGTTTAAAACTTGCTTTAAGGATTTCTATACCCTGGCAGAAACTACAAGCTTACCTACTAAAGTCAGTAATACAACAACAATAATTGTACAAATTACAAGCATAGATAAAACAGCCTACAACATAAAATGATAGGCTATATAGGCTACAGTAAAAGTAGTGTTTAGTTGCAGAAATTATTTCTTTCTTAGTCAGTTGTATATGTTAACATAAGACATGGACACTAGAATACGTGGCAAAATGCATATTTTCAAGTTTGTGTGTATGTATTAGTCCTGCACGATTAATCATATCGCAATCGCGATGTCAGCCTGTGCTATTACATTACAGCAAATGTTGCGATTATATTAAATAAATGTATTTGTGGACGTACCAAGACATTCATTCTCGCGTTCACACCAGACGCGAATGAAGCGTTAAGTGCAAGTGATTTACAATGTAAGTCAATGCAAAGACGCAATTAGACATCCTTCGGCGCATTCAACACGCCAGTTTTACTGCACGCATAAGCAGAGCAGAAGCGGCGCGAATGCAGAGCATGATCAGCACTCGCCAATTGTGCTTTCATACCGGCAGCTTGTACTGCAGGCTGTAGACAAGCATCTTTCTGTCGTATTCTCCAGCGTTCTTCTCAGAACACTGTGTCCCATCCCGAATAGCGAGATATATTCCCCAAGTCGCCTCAGGTGTGAACACACTTTTATCAAAGAGGGATTTGAGAAAATGATTGGCACACTGGACAAGAGATACCAAAAAAATATACTAAGTATACGTTACATCCTGCTAAAATGTTTTGGGACAACATGTACAAATATCAAAATGGGTATTTGTTTTATTTATCAGTACTTTTGACTTTTAAATTTTATTTTAATTGAATGTAATTTAATTCAGTAATGTAAATATGTTACTGTGTTATGTAATGTTGTACAATTTAGTTTTAGTTTGTTGTTGCTAGATTGCACTGTATACTGCATCTCAGTTGAGAAATACAGATTTCAGCATTATTAGTAATCTGTGTGTGCATTATCCTTTATAACAAGCAAGTTGAGTCCAACCACTTATATATCATATCGCAATCGCAAATCGCAATTTTGACCTTAATAATCGCAATGTGACATTTTTCCCCAAATTGTGCAGCCCTAGTATGTATCTATGAGGAACTGAAACGCAGTGTTTGAATTGCGCTGCTCTCTCTCTCTCTCGGAGTGTGCATAGCTGCTGAGTGCAGAAAAAGGCACATAAATCATAAAATTTGACTTCCCCTTCATCATTCTTCATCTGAATGGTCTGACATTACTGTTATGTTTAAACTGGCAAGGCAAATCGTGTCCAAATGATAACTCAATCCTCTTATGACACTGCGTCCTCATATGAGGAAAGTATATTTTCATGAATGACATTTACGAATTGAACATATTTATTTATTTAATTTTGTACATTATATTTAATGCTCTAAACAATGTATGTATATATATATATATATATATATATATTTATTTATTTATTTATTTCCCCCTAAAACTTTTCTTGGGTCTTAAGCGGTTAAGAAGTTTAACGTTAACCCTGTTAATCCGCGAATCACATGGGTGCGATCAAACCATGGGGACTGGTCCATCTACGATCAGTTGCACCCCTACTAACCATCATGTTTTTTTTTAATTCGTGTTTTCTTCCTGTCTACATATCTGCATACTCTTAATAAACAACATTAAGCTCAACTGTTATACCTTAGAGCAGAGCCATTTGGCTTTTTCAATGAAGAGCTCAGAGAGATGGGAGTTCTCAGCATTGAGCAGGGCGTTGAACGCTGTTTGGTGATGACCGGCTCTTCTGGCCACACGAGCGCTCTGCAGCCAGCATTCACCGACCTGCTCCTCACACGAAGAACTGCAAAGAGGTCTTCATCAGCAAAACAAATGCACTCTCAATTCTATTTATATTACCACTCAAACAGAACACTTAGAGAACACCTAACCCTAATGAATTAAGAATGAATTATAAAGAGAAAAGGCAACATACAATCAAGCATATTCAAAAATGAACTCATTGCTTGGATGCTTCACGTGGAAGTAAAACGTTTTGTATTTTTAAATGAAAGAAGCTTGTGCTCATACCCTTTGCTGAGATTGAGAAGAGCTCTCCGCAAGGCCAGGATGGGTTCCTTGGCTCTAAACGAGTTTTGGGTCATAAGTTGCCGGGCATCCCAGTTGAGTTTGGGCTCAGGCTTTTTTTCTGTGCTTTCTTTCTGCAGCTCAGTGAAGGCATGCTCTAACTCACACAGCATATGAAGCCTAAAACACAACATAAAAAATGAGCATATTCTATGTGTGGTTTTTGTTTTTTCAAAATGGTCCACCATTAGATTACCTGACAATGTACTCATATCCTCTCTGATATGTGCCACACTCAAAACTGGCTGCTGATAAAGGGACGACTTGTTCTTTCCTGGCTATTTTAAGTTTTTCATAGAATGCCTCGGAATCTTGCTTCTTGGCAGCCAGCAACATTTGGCCAAGTCTGACACCCCATTTGCTGGACTTACAATCTAGAAAACAAATATGACAACCATTAATACCTCTTCAAATCAACATTTCTATGTATCTTGGAACAGGAAAAATCCTTTACCAGAGGCAAGGTAGTCCTCAACTAAGTCCCACTTTGACAGCTTCCATGCTGCTTCGACCCGGTATGCATTCAGATCGGACTTCCATCGTGGCCTTTGTAAAGGAAATAATGTCCGTTTAAAAACATAAAACCTGGGGCTGCAGGAAACTGTGTCAAAAAACTGCATCTACATTAGTACGCATACCTGCTTGCCAGAACCCCATTGACCTGGGTTATTACTGTAGAGAGTTGACCAAGACCCAACATAGAGTTCATGACACCGTGATAATGGACAATCTGCACGCAAATATAAGAAAGTGAAAGGGAAAAAGTATTAGTTATTATAATACTACAAATATGCTGCTTGTAGAAAAGCATATTAATATTTAAGCAACCCCATATAAATTGCATCATGCAATTAAATTAAATGCTTGACCCTTGAGCCCCAAATCTGCTTTCAGGCATACATAAATAAAAAATAAGCAATTCATTTTTAATTAAATGAAGTCAATATATTTCCTTTATTCATTATTTTCTCTTTTTATTTTTAACTTTACGCATTGTCCAAATTTCTATGGGATACTGCAGATTAATAGAAGAAGTCCAAGTTATTTTCACTAAGTTTTCATATTATGTTGAATTAAAATTTTCCAGAAATTTAAACAGTTGTATAAACAATCCATTATTTTTAAGCCTCTAAGTAAGTCATTTATCATAAACATATACTACATGTGGAGAGCATTCACTCGGTATCATTATCTCATTTTTGACAAAGATGGCTTTTACAGACTTTTGCATTGGAACCCTTCTTTGTTTGCTTGTATTTTTATAGGTTTGGTCCTTCATAGACATACAGCATAGACACATTTTGCACCATTTTTTGCTAAATTATAAAGTGTTGAAATTCACACTGATCACTGGTAGTTTACTTACTATGGCACTGGCCTGTCTGGACACTGGAAGTGCACACTGACCTGAATTTAGCATTTACTCATAAGAATGCAAGTGTGTGTTTCTCACCTGGTCTGGCTCGAGTTGGATGGCTCTGTCGTAACAGGCAGTGGATTCACGCAGTAGTCCAATGCTCTCATGCTCCAGGATCTGCTCTCTCAATGACGGCTCCTCTTTCCTCAGAGCATTCACACCCCTCACGCCATCTGGCTCGTGCATGGCTGCATACATACTCTAGAAAAGGGTCAGCAAAACAGACAGGTTACCTAAGAGTACATCTGATCACAGGAATAAATTACATTTTACAATATTAAAAAACTAAACATTTATTTTAAATTGCAACAATATTGATTACAATTTAAAACAATGTTACTGTTCTTACTGCCCTCTTGGTCAAATAAACCGTGAGCATAAAAACATTAGAGTGACCCTTAGTGAGACATTTTTTAAAAAACAAAACAAAAACAATAAAAATTTAATGAGAAGTTAGTTTCATGTATTTCATGTTTGTCTTTCGTCGTTTCGACTCAATATTTCATGTTCATTTTTTTATTTAGTCAGTAGTCATAACCAGTACCCATAAAAACACATGCAAAAAATCTGTAGATTGTTAAGACCTGGAGGAATGAAAGATGGTCCTGAATGTTCTGCTTCTTTTCACGAATAAAGGACTCGAAGTGCATGACAGCACGCGTGTAGGCTCTGGAGCGGAAGGATGCCTTGGCCAGCACATCCTGAGGAATGCTGTTTAGAAAAGCCACCACGCTTTGATACTCACTGTTCTCTGGGCCTAAGAGGACGAAGAGCAAGCCAGAAATACTTTCATTTCACTTGACTTACATGCACCATACAGAGGTGAAAATATAACTTACACCTTGCATTGTTTAGAATAAGAATAAAGAAATTGTGACCCTGAACCACAACCAGTCATAAGGGTACATTTTTTGCAATTGAGATTTATACATCTTCTGAAATCTGAATAAACAATCTTTTCATTGATGTAGGGTTTGTTGGGATAGGACAATACTTGAATTAAATGGAAACTGAATGAAATAGAAATATAATCTTGACCTGTGGCCTGTGGCTGCTCTCTGGCATGTTTGCCTGGCCTCTTGTTGGTACCCAGACTCTGCAGCTTGTGGCGGGACCACTGAGTGAGATGGTCCAGCATGGAGAAGACGGTTTGTGTGCTCAGCTGACTCAGACTGGAGGCGTTCTCCTGCAGGCGCACTAACCGAGGGTCACCCTCCTTTAGGACTGCCATCATCTCTTCATTCACCTTCAGGACACAAACGGAAACACTATTTTAAGCATTTTACTGTTTCTGTTACTAGATTTCACTGAGGAACAACTACACAAACAGCTCATTTCCAATCAAAAATAAATAGCCTTTCCACAGAGGTTGAATTTGTACCTCTCGCTGTTCCTCCTGAGTGCATCCAATCAGCACATAGACCAAAATATGGGGCAGCAGATAGATGGTCACTTTGTAATCATGCTTTATGATGAAGCTACAGCAGTTGAACACTTTGCCAGCAAGTTCATGTCTAACCTAAAACACATTTAAAAAAATTGGGCATAATTAGCATTTTAGATATATTTGAGGCTGGAAAAAAAAATGGATGTGGACTTACTTTACTGATGAGATATCCTGCCCAGGTTGCAGACCAGTCAGAAAATTTGCTTCCGCGGCTGGTGAGATATATAGGCTTTTTTAATTTAGACCAGTTCACCACCTTCTGAGAGCTCTTATACCTTTAAAGAAATTTAAACAATTCAGGTTTATGAACAGCGAGTACAAAATAAGCAGCAGGCAACAAGCCATGCAAATGGATCATGCCCAACCTGGTATTGAGATGCGGCTCCAAGATTTCCTGAACCTGCTCTGGGAATCTTCTCCATAGACGACGACCTGGTGAGTCAGTCCTGCCCTCCCGACATTCAAATAATGACAGTAGCTCCTGCAACAGAAGGTCACAGAGTTTAAATAGAATCCTGCAAGACCTTCATTCAACTTTGGAACACAAATACTGTAAGCTTTCTGAACCTGGCATAGACAGCAATGATTAAGGCTTAGAAACGTAAGAAGGTGATAATAAAATAATCCATTTGACATCAGTGGTTCAACTGTAATTTTTTACGAAGCTACGAGAATGCTTTTCTGTTTCTTGATCGTGTTAGGATCCTTGCTGTCTATGGAGGGTCAGAATTATCTTAATGTGTGTTCCGAAGATGAACAAAGGTCTTAAAGGATTGGAATGTCATAAAAGAAATTAATGAAAGAATCTTCACTTTTTCTGAGAAACTATCCTAAAACCTGCAAATTATTGGTACCTCAACATTTATCTGCTGATATTTTAGTTTTAGTTTTAATGTATCAGTATCAGTCGATATCTAGAATTTTAAACATTCATGCTCATTTCCACTATTTTTACATTTAGATGACCTTTGCTATCATATAATACTCACTTAAAGTTAGTTTTAAACACATTATTGATTGAATAACACTAGCCACTAGGACTCTAGGCCACTAGGAGTGGTTATAATTTTTCATACTTTACTTTTTTGTGATGCTTAAATTCTGTAGCAGCATTTCAAACAAATGGTTTTAGTATATATTTAAAATATTTTATTTTTATATTTACTGAAAAACTAAATTGTATACAATATAAATATTAACCATTTATCAGAACATTTATTTTTATATATAATATATAATATATATTTATATATTATATAAAATCTCAAAGTGAGTCACAAAGGACATTATCTTTATCACAGTGTGTACCTGCATGCCGTAAGCCGCAGCATCTTGAGCTCTCACATCATCTGCATAGGCTAGAAAGGCTCTGGTCAGCTCTGTCAGTAGTTCATATGCAAAGTTTGGATCATCAATCCCACTCTAAAAGCAAAAAGACATTCCCTTCATTCAGTGCCTCACACACTTAAAACATGATCTTCAAGACTGTGCGACACATACAGCAAAAAAATGTGTCTGAGGAATGTCTTTACCACAAATGTTGAGCCAGTTCCCTGAGTGTCTGCGGGTGACAGATCAAGTCGACCAGGATCAATGGCTCCCAACTCCCCCAGGCATTCCCCACACAAAAGCCTGGCTTCAGGATTGACGTCCTGGCAGCCCCGAAGCAACACGGTCACTAACTGAGAGATCACTGGCTCCACCATCTCACTGTCCAAGACATGCTTTAACAGAGCATCCTGTAGAGAAAAACATACTTTAACAACCTTTTATGGGTTTTATTTGAAGCCTCCTTATAATAAAGATTCCTGGTCACGCTTTATAATTTACAGTATGAAGAGCCAGTCTGACCTGGTTCTTGTATATCATCTCCTTCAGGCTGGTGAGTGCATGGATGCGTACGTCCACATTCTCATGCTGGACGGCCCGCATGGAGAGCTGCAGCGCTGCCTGCATGTCAGTGCTCTTTGAGCTTTGCTGTTGTTGAATAATTGTGTATTACCATAATTGTTCAATTTTGTTGAACTGACTTTTATATCGTTTTCTGTACTTTGATGTGACGATTGGTTTGTTGAAGTTGTACCTTACGGTAATCTTGAAGGACCTTGTGAATGTTTTTGAGTTCTGGGTGGTCAGGGAGGAAGTAGATTTCATGAAGAAAGTCTTGCACTTCTTCCCTGAAATAAGAAAATTTTACCAAGGAAAACATGATGAAAATACATTACAAATGTTTATTAGTGTTAGAGCGGAAATGTTATCCTTTAATATGAAAAAATAATTATAATAACTATATCGAATAAGTATATTTTTAACAGATTAATAAATAATGCTATAAAATGATTAATATAGTATATATGTTTAAAATACTTACAGATAATCATTACAGATAAATATATTTAATATGTAAACATAACATATCTTTATGAAATATATATAAACTTGACAATATATACAGTACACAAACATATAATGTCAACAAACATTTTTATTTTGGATGCAGTTAATCGCAATTAATTGTTTGACAGGACTAATAAAAAAAAAAAATCGAAGCACCATCAAAAACCTTTAGAGAAATACAATTAAATCTAACCTACAACATCATAAAGAAAAGAGGAATGACACACACCTGTTCTCCACTATGAGGTAGTGCATGATCACTGCTGTCTCTTTGGGCTGAATGGAGATGAGAGGCAATAGAGCAACGATTACATGGCTCAGAAGCGGACCCAGGTAGGACGGGTCAAGACAGCGCACAAAACAGTCCCACGTCCTGCAAGAGAACAATAACATCCATATCCTTGTTATTTTGGGGGTAAAGTGCAATTACAATTTCATCCTCTGGCCTGACAGCATATTAGATGCAGATGGTTCTTGCAGGGCCTAAATGTTCAAATAAAAATGCAGATCTGGTGTCCTGCTGAGCCCACTGCAATCATTAAAAAAACAATCTGGATCTTATCGGCAACACTTTCAAACAGATGCTGTTCCTGACACTCTTTGTAATCTGTCTGCACAGCTTCTTCTGTGCATTCAGACCAATCCAATGAGAAACACACCTGCAGCAGAGCTCTGGGAAGTCATCCTTGTACCTAAGGCCAGTTCTGAGTGTGGTCATCATCTTCACTCGGACTGAGCTGATGTGCTTCGGACCCATTAGCTTCATCAGGGCCATTAAACTGTTCAGAGCCTGAGTGCAGAAATATAGTCAAATATACTGAAATTATGAGGATAGAAAAATCGTGTTTTTTTAGGAAAAATCAAGTTCTTCCAAAGCTCCTGCAGGTCTGGATAATTTGTACCATCAACCAGACATTGACAGCGATTAGGCTACACACTTAAAATCTTCCAAAAGTGATTAAAGTAAAAACACTACTTCAATGCGATAGGATTCATTTTGGAAATTAAGAGAACAATATTTTTCCTTAAAAATGAAAATTTTTTAAGGCTTTTTTCTGTAAGTTAGTCTCTAGTCACGTCTCTGTTTATCTCCAATAAATCGACTATCCCTTTTTGTTCATACCAGTCACCACCAGAGACCACCATCTCAATCTCAAACTCAAAATATATTCTGCGTTAAAACAGATCATAAGCTAACGTTGCACAATAGAACCAGTCAAAATGTATCTACCATTTTCTTTTTCTCCTTCTCCCCAGCACTAGAGCTCAGCAGCTGCATGTTGAAGAAAGCCAGGATGCCGAGGAGCTTGGGTTGCAGGTAATCTGCCTGCACCCGCATACAGTGAAAGACAGCGTTATTTCCAGAACATTGACTATAATAGACAACTGAAAACAGACTCCAATGCATTCAATGCAAAACAAATGTACTTAAATCAGTTTGTGAAAGATGTGCTAGATGCTAGGGGTGGGCGATATGGGAAAAATATCATATCATGATTTTTTCTGGGGAAATCACGATTCACAATTTTTATTATTCTTTTCCAAGTTGGTTTTTTAAGACTATTTTGCAAATTACAGAGGTAGGGGTGGCAAACATACCAAATTTAGGGTGGTATATATATCATATATATATCAACCACATTGATTTTACTATTTTGCTAGTTGTCTGAGCAGTACAAACTAATTTTTCTTTTTTATAAAAACAAAGCCTTTCAAGGTAACAAAGTATAAAATAAAGAAGGGCAGATATTTAGGCCAAAATGAGC
>JAUMHI010000034.1:5352709-5367245 GCA_032359435.1 Enteromius unitaeniatus
ATTTCAGTCAGGAATTATAGTTTGGGAAAAGCAAAACAATCAAATTTGTTCACGTTTAAGCAACAATAACAAGCAAATTAATACAAGAAATAAGCATCACTCACTCGTTTAGACGATCACTCCGTGACCCGCTGGAGTCTGCATTCTTCTTGTCTGATGTAACGTTTATTCCTCTGAGCGCGTCTTCTTAAGGTATTTATTCATCACAGCGCGTCTTTTTCTGATACAATTGTTAAAATAAAACGGTAATGCTGCGCAACGGTAATGCTTCACTGTATTTATAACAGTTAAATGCAGCCTTGATGAGCATAAGAGAAAACATAAATAAATTAAAAAAAAAACTAAGGTACAGATTTCAAACTTTAAATGGCAATTATATAATTTTCTGTTATATCAAACACCTCTGTTCTAAAAACTCATTTGAAAATCCCCAGGGTGCCTGGTGTCAAATTAGCCTTTCAAGTTGGCCTACAAATTGACAGCTCTATTATTGTGCCACCATTATTTGCAGGTATGTTCCCCCAGAACAAGCCAAGGTGATCGCCTCTGTGCAGGCCTCGATATCTGGTTCATCTGCTAGCAGTACCAGTAGCACGCCATAGGTTCTTCCTCAGCCCCTCAAAACCCTGCATCTTACCAAGACTCCATCCAACCAGGTAACAGCGCACAACCACCTTTACATTTGTACATTCATTCGGAGCCACAAACCAGTCAGTTCTTCTCTGCAAAACCAGGTTATGCCCTGTTTTCCTCCTCATGACTTCCCCGCATTTCTTTCACAGTCCCCAGTGACCAGTCGCGTTCATGCCCAGTCTGTAGGCCAGGAGAAGAAGTTTGACCTCCTCTCTGACTTGGGTGGAGATATTTTTGCTGCCCCTCAAGCTCAAACTGCCAGCTCCTCAAACTTTGCTAATTTTGCACATTTTAACAGGCCCTCAGGTAACCATTTTTATTAGACGACTCTAATTTATGTAAAAGGCAAATAGCTTATTTAGATGCTGTGGCTGGTAACAAGGCCCTTTCACCACTTAAGCATTTTGTAGCTTTCTGTCATTCATTTAAAGTTAAAGTTCACCCAAAAATTTAAATAGTCTTGACGTGCTTACCCTAGTGTTTTAAAAATAATGTGGGGAAAATAATTTTCACTATATGTATAAAAGTGGGGGTGGGTAAATGAAGACAAATTTTCACTTTTGGATGAACAGTTCTTTTAAATGTCACTGCTTGACATTTAATGATGTCATGATGTCAACTATCCGACTACAACCATTTGTACATGATGTCAGTCAGCTCACTGTTGCTGTATGCCTTTGGATACTTCCATTTATGTCAGAACCATGACTTCACACTTTTTTTTTTTCTTCATCAGTCCTGTTCATTGATGTTTTTTGTTCACCCTGTGCTGTCTGTAGCACAAAATAATTCCACCACAGACTTTGCCAACTTTGATTCCTTTGGAAACGCCAGTGTACCGTCACATTTTGGCACATCACCCCCCTCAAAGCCTTCCCTTCAACAACCCCCCCACACAGGTACCACACCCTGCCCTATCCATTGTGTGTTATACTCATGGGTATTTCCATTTCCTGTTATCACTAAATGTCACATCTGTGCTGTTGGCAGTAATGTACCAGTCACTTAAGGAAGATAATGGGTCAATTACACTTTTTTTTTTTTTTTTTTTTTTTTGTCTTGATTTATTTAACAATACATTTTAAATGCAATTCATACATAGAATGACTTCAAACACCTCTTCTCAAATGAGCATGTTTTTCATTTCTGAATTAAAATTTATTCTGGGGGCATGAAGTCAGTAATGTCAGGGTGATACAACTGCCTTGATATTATAATGAAGCAATCAAAAAATAATGAAAGGAATTAAGCCTTCAAAAGAAAGACATCATTTTAACTTGTAATTTTTTTAGGGGGGAAAATAATTTAACTAAACTGCATAAAACATTTAAATGAAGTGTCATGTGGTGTGACCAAAGTACAGAGGTAAAAATGTATTTATTAACATAAATTAAGTGTAAAATAGGACAATATGTCTTAGAGAGGACCCCTACAAAACTCTGACATAGCGGGTTGTAAATGTCTTGTGCAACTCGCATAAAAATTACCTTAATTTTCAAAAAGTAATTATAGTAGTATTTATATACTACTACAGTATTTATTAATGTTTGAATTAGTCTTTATTTTAATTTGAGTAATATTTGTTATGTGCCTTACTCTCAATTACTTTTTATATATATATTTTAGGGATGCACGATAAATTAACTTGCAGTGAAGCTGATTCTGATTCTGTAATCAGCAGTAAATGACATCACATGCTTGATTTCACATTGAGCAGCATTTACTACACAGAGCCATCATTCACTGACAAGCTGCGCAAAACCACGCTGATATGGAATGTAGATTTTCACAGCTGGAAAGATGTACATTAAATATTGGCCGGTATTTATTGTGCATTACTATTGTATTTCTTTGTTACTTTTTGTTTTAATTATTTCAGTATTCTCGTTTTTGGTCAAATATTTAAAAAGTATTAGTTTGGTTTAGTTGGTGGACACTGGCATGTATTCAAAGTGTAAGGTAAATAATATGTATTACTTTTTTATTAATGATAATACCAGTTGAAAATGGTATAAAAGCCCTAACAAACCAACATGAATACATCTTTATCAATAGATCTTGCTTTTTTTATTGTGGGCACTGTTTTGTTGTTGACGGTATGTGTTTGTTAATCCAATAAGACTTGAATTAATGTAGGCTAAAGATCATTTTTGCCATTCAGGTGGAGGCATGTCCATTCCTCCACTACCCAGCATGCCTCCTGCCCCTCCTCAGAGCAATTTATCAACAGAGGACCGTTACGCTGCCCTGGCTGAGCTTGACAGTGCCCTCAGTTCAACCTCTACCACTGGAAGTGTACAAGGGTGAGAGATCACTGTATTGCTTACTACACAACTTGCTTTTTAGGCTTTAATCTTTTTTTGAGTGCTCATATATATCTTGTGTGCATGTGCTACCAAAGTGTGTTTGGAGGTGTCCCAGGAACTGCTGCACCTCCAGCTCAGCCAGGACTACCCAACATGCAACAGGGTTTTACAGGTGGAGCCCTTAGATCCTTTTTAAGTAAGATGTTTTTTTTAACATTTCATACTTTTAAAGTGCCTCAACTCTCTTTATTGTGTAGCTGCCCCCTCCACAAACCCATTTGTGGCTGCTGGCATGGTTCAGGAACCAATGTCCACAAATCCGTTCCAAACCAATGGAAGAGCAGCAGCCTCAGGTAAAACCTAGCTTTGGTTCGAGATCAGCATGCCCGTTATGTGTGTGTCCATTTAAGGAATGAGCAGATGAAACATGCTACTCCTCCTCTGGTCTCCTTTTATTTACTTTAGCCTCATTTGGCACTGGCTCCATGAGCATGCCAGCTGGCTTTGGGAACACAACCAGTTACTGCCTGCCAACCAGTTTTAGTGGGACCTTCCAGCAGCAATTCCCTGGCCAAGGTCCCTTTCCCCCACCTGCAGCCTACCACCAACAGCCCAATGGTATGTGAGACTAAATTTGTGTTTATGTGAGTGTGAGATGGCCCAATCCCCCAGTGGCTTATGCCTTTCTTTTATGCATTTACTTTTCTTAGTCATGAGAAAGGCTTGGTTTGTATTGTATTAAGCATCAACTCTTTTTGCTTTTCATGCTTTGATGTGAGTTTTGGTGTTGCATGTGATGGAGTAGCAGGTTCAATGCTTTTAGCGTTGTCTGTCAGTGTAATACACTAGCTCCATAGCAGTTCTTCTTTTATGATGGTCCTCAGGGGGCTTTCCAGCCTACGGACAGGCCAAACCTATGGGCAACTATGGGCAAGCGGTCACAGGACCAGGCATCTCCAGCAACCCATTCATGGTAAGCAAGCCATAAGCCAGTGGCTAATATGTAAATACTTATGATAGACATTCTTTATTAATTGTTTTAAAACAAACTTTTGGACTCAAAATGGCCTGTTTGCGGGACTGTTTTCTGGAATTATCTATAGTTGTCTATAAGCCGCTCTTGCTGTGTGCTTAGGGTCATTGTCCAGTTGAAAGATGAATGTTCTGCTCAGTCTGAGTTTCTGAATGCTCTGTGTTTCCTTTACGGCTGTCTCTATATTTTGCAAACAGCCCCACAGCATGAGGCTGACACCAGCACACTTTACTTTTGGGATGGTACTCTACAGATTATGAGCAGAGCTAGTTTCCTTCAAACATGATGCTTAGGATTAAGGTTCATCAGACCAGAGAATCTTGTTTCTCAGAATCTGAGGGTCCTTTAGGTGCTTTTTTGCAAATTCCAAGTGTGTTTTCATATATCTTAATTATATATATCTAGGAGAAGATTGAGTCTTGCCGTAAAGCCCAAATTGATGAAGTGTTGATGTTTGCCTTCTGTTAGGGGTGTAACGATTCGCGTATCGTGTATCGAACGTTTCATGGTCATTTCGATTCAAATGATCACTTTGATGATTTGGAAAATGACCATGAATCATATGATACGTGAATCGTTACACCCCTACCTTCTGTAGATTTCTCTCCTCATTATGATCATGGAGCTTAACTAGAGTTACAATCAGGGGCCAGTTGCATAAACTGTGTATTGCATACACATGTCCAGACAGTGTCTTAAGAGCTTGTCTGACCAACTAGCAGTTAGCCAAGAGTTATCCGTTTTATTTTTTGTTTTTACCTTAGACTAATATAAATGTTTATGTAACCGATTTTTTTATAAACTGACCAGTCTTAAAGAAAAATTTAGCTGACTAACTTTTAAGACTAGGCTTAACCTTTTATGCAACCGGCCCCAGGTTCTTGGTCACCATGGTAACCAAAGCTCTTCTCCATCAGTTGCTCAGTTCGTAATGTAAAGCAGTTTAACAAAAGACAACAACATAACAAAATGTGAGTAAATATGAAGGGGTATATTTACTTTATAAATACTTTCGCATGTCACTATGGGGTAAAAACTGAAGCTAAAAAATAGGAGTCTTTGACCATAATACAGTACCTACAGTACAGCTTTAATCTGCAGACTGGCTCTTGACTTTCCTCAACTAGCGTCAACTTGATCAGACTGGAAAATCTGGGGGGAATTTGGGGCAGAAATTGTATTCCAAGCTTAAATAATAACCTTTCAAACATACAGTGTTTCTAATGTGCTCCTAACTTGCTAATATGCTGCAGGACCGAAGCTATGAAATGTTTCTTCATCAATATTCGATGGTAACTTTGTCTTGATTTGTCTTGTCTCTTCAGGGCGGAGGTCCGGCAGGACCGTACCCCACAGGAGGTTCCTCCACAAACCCCTTTCTTTAAAGCGCTTTTTACGGCACATTTCAGCAGCGTCATGCACACATTCCTCATCACCAATGCTCTAAAACATTGTCTTCAAGAATCTGAAAGTATTCAGATTTTGTATTTACTGCACTGAGTCTTCGACATTTCTAGAGAAAGAGCTGTGGATACGCAGGTGACGGTCTTCCCCACCCATCTGTGTATTCTGGACAAAACTCCACGATTGTCCCTCCTCATTTATGCCTTCGACTCAATAAGTAATGTTTTATGCCTAGAAAGCAAGCTCCTTGTGCATATCAGCATTTGTAATCCTTTTAAAAACATGTTATTCACAAAGAGAAACTGTGACAGAACAGCAGAACACAATGGTGTCTAGGGATGCTGTTATTAGCTGTACAAACAACTTCAGTTTGCCCTTAGCACCTGCTCTAGCAGAAATGTTTCCTTCTGTTGAGGCCAAAACACATTGTAAGGAATAGATGTCACTAATCGCCTCAAGGAGGTAAGAAAACATGGTTTGGATTAAAACCTGACACCTATTGTGAGGGCAGAGGAGCTCAGCACAAGTGGCTATGTAGATAAAGCAGGTGTCTACAGCACAAAAGGACTGAAGTAGATGTACGTGGTAGATTTGCTTTTCTATGATCTCCCCTCGGGGTCTCTATAGCTGCACCTTGGGAAATTGGCAGGTCTGACCTGCGGTGTTCTCCGTTGATGGATTTTTGACCACATCAAACGTTACCATTACAGGTATACAAGTTAATGTGTACATATATAAATATATGTGTAAAATATTAAATGATTTTTAACTACTGTGTTACATGTGTGTGGGGTTTTTTTTTCTTCACTTAGCAAAGCTATAGTTTGTTCTGAATTTAAAAAAAATGGGAACAGCATATGCATTACTTGTGGAAGTCAATCAAAGTTTTTGTTTGTTTTTCTTTTGGGGGGGAAGAAAAGGATTTGACAAAAATACTTGGAAAAATCCACACTGTTTAACATAGATAATAGAAGGATCATGGGAAACTGGAGATTCTACAAATTCAGAAGCTTTGCCAGAATAGGAAACAATAACATTTTTAAAATATAATTAAAATATTTGTACTCTATTGTTATTTTTATTAAGTAAATGCAGTTGTGGTGAGCACTAACTTCTTTCTAACACATTTAGAGTTTTTATTGTTCTAAACTTTTGACTGGCAGTGTCATTTCAAGTAGGCGTATGTTAATAATTACAGAAGAAAAACATTTTTTGCCTACTGAAGCAAATAAAAAGCAGATAGAACAAATGAATCATACTAACACCAACAGATTGATTGTGACCTGTGAGGTTTTTTTTGTCTTGTTTTTTTTCTCTCAGTTTTAGGTTCATCAATTAATTAAACCCTCTGTTCTTGCGTGAACAGTCATTCTTCATAACATTTTAATTAATGCCTTTACTTACACTTACGGTAAGGTTCATATTTTTTTTTTATGTATTCTGTTAAAAGTGTGAGATGAAGATGACGTAGATTATTGTGACACTTATTTTACTGTTATTGCACTTTAAAGATAATGAAAAAAAACAATACGCCATTAAAGTGGAATTACAAAACCTACATATAGGAGCCTAATAAAACGTTCATTTTACAAGGAAATTTAAATAGGCTTCATAGCGGCCTGTAAATGAATGTATGTAGAGGCTATGGGAGAACCTATTAGGTGCTACAACAGTAATATTTTAAATGGACAGATGGCTGAAATAACAGAGAGATACCTGTAAAACACAGCAGATGTTACAGCCGGTGAGTCTCCGTTGTCCTGGAAACGCGTCAACTGTATCCGGGCGGGAATGGCGAGCTTAATAACAGAAACTCTGTTTGAGATCAGTGGACAAGGTCCTGCACCTACGAAGGACTATTTCCACTTTGCAATAACAAAATCTCAGGTTTGTCGAGTTTTTAAATTGTTAACACAAATTACTTTTGCGGCAGCTTTGTGACAAAACCCCTCCGTTTATCTCTTCTCTTCCAGACCCTCAGAACGCAATGAATTGTATCGTTAGTCACAAATTGTTTCAAATCGGTTGGTAGAGAAGGAGTTTAACACATTTCTGTCTTATTCGGGTCACTTTTGGCTGTAGACTTAAACTAAACTAAACTTAAACTAGCTTTAATGATCGTTCTGAATATTTATTCAGCAGTTTTCATTCAACATCTTTATTGTATTATCCTAATTATCAACATAAGCGTCCTTCACTGCAGGTCATTTGGAGCTGGTGGAAGATATCTTTGAGAACAGAATGTAGGAACACACCACCGGGACAACTGAGAGAATCACATGAAGACTTTTTAGAAGACGGTCGTCTCCAAAGTAAGATATTTAGTCAGTATTGGTATCTTAGTGTCTATGCTTGCTATTCCAGACTGCTTTACACTAGATTTCAATGAAAGTGTGTAAAGTCTCCTCATGAAAATTGTGGCTCATTCAATTTAACTCATTCCATCTCATCCAGATCAAGTGGCCATCGTATTTGGTCCTCACATCTTGCAGTACTCCAAAAATTTATGCCAGGGCCATTATGATTACATTGTGCGTCTCCCCAAAGCTTTACTTTTCAACATCATGGAACATCTGGACCTTAAAGACATTTCAGTCGTTTCGCGTACCTGCCGTAGGTTTAGAGAGGTAAGTCCTATTTTTATTTACTTTTATTTAAGCACACTTTCAAGCATTTTCACATTATTCCAATTTTAAATGTCGCTGTGTGTTTAATGGTTACATGTAAAATGTCTATGTTGTCTGTGGGGGGGGGGGGGGTTTCTCTGCAGCTTTTTAACTCTGAGGAGTTCTGGGAGCAGACAGTGAAGAAGCATTGTGACACTGTGACACCAACAGTGGAGGCTTTAGCTAAGGAGGTTGGCTGGAGGACAGTTTTCTTCACCAACAAGCTGCAGCTGCAGATGCAGATTAGTCGCCGGAAGCAGAAGGAGAATCAGCCCTGTGAGGATGAAAATGAGCCAAGTCCCTCTTCAGTGCCTTTGGAGTAAACGATTGAAGACTGTGTACAAAGCCTTTTTTTAAGTCTAAGACTTAATTGTTTAAAAACATAATTGTTGCTTGCGTTGAAGATTCACACAATAGCTTTGTCGTACGTCTGACAGAAGTACATTTGCTCAAATCTAAAATATTTTTGAACTGAAGAACCAAGTTTTAGGTAAAAAAAAAAAAACAAGAGGAAGAAGAAAAAAACGTTCAAAAAGTATGGTCCAAAAAATAAAATATAGAAATTTGGAATGAATTTGGAACAGTTCTGTTTTGTTCATTAAAATGTATATATAATATATTCTACAGTATACTTCAGTATTTTACTTATTAGTACAAACACTGGAATAAAAAGTACTATTTAGCCAAAGATTTCACAGCTCATCTGAAGCTGGATTCCTTTGAATCATAGCCGGATAACCATGGCAATACATAATTACCTTCAGCAGTCATTAAACCTGTCAGAACCAATCATATCTCAAATATTCTCAACCACTGGAGGAGGGCCAATTTATCACTTCACTTCTCCTTGATCATTTTTTAAATAACAGATAATAAGACTTGAGTTATTTATGAGCATGTGGTTAAAACACACCTCTCATATGCTCAGTAGGTTACCGTTGCATGGAATTGATTTAAACACAGGAAACGACTGTGTGGGGTGGGTTTCGGAAACCCGAGACACTGAATAGACCACTGGCTGCAGGTGAGAATCCCTCAGACAATCTGCGTCTGTGAATAAGCATGACAAAGACCAGAGGGAAGGATACTGCAGGGCACAATTGTTCATTTTAGCTCTGAACAAACGGAGAGAGAAGGTGATTCTGAGATTGAATATGATTTATTAGTCAAGCTCCAGTAACAAATTACAGATGAAAAATGACTAACATCAGTGATCAGATGGATTTGGCTTTTGTGCTTCAAAAAGGTAAGTGGATTTCTAGTTTTTTGACACTTAACTGTAAAATGTTGTCCAAGAAGTAGTGATTTCTAGTGAACAGCATGAACATTGCTCTTGTAGATTCATTGGAGCTGTAAAAATTCGGTCAAATTTTATTTGTCTTCTTAATATCACATTGACTTTTTCATTTTCTAGCTGACAGCAATAGGCTTTTGGAGAGCATAAAAGCATTTGTCCACTTTGGAGCTTTCATTGTCAGTGGTCTCTTCACCTGCCTCATCATAGCGACAGTGCGGCACAACCAGGATTTGCGTCAGAACCCTCGCTATGTCCTGTTATGTCAGCACTGCATCTGTGTGACCGGCTTTAACATCATGGGCACCGTTGTAAATGGCCTTCGCAATCTGCGTTGGCCAATTTCTCGAATCACCTGTTGGATCCTTTTTGACCTGCAGGTAGTGATGGCACGAGGTTTGATGATCACCCTCACACTGATGTCCATCAGCACTTGTCTGTCCATTTGCATGCCTCTCCGTTACCCCATTCTAGTCCAGCGTTGGTACCGCTGGGTCATATTGGTGGCTTGCATCCTCGCCCTGCTCAACCCTGTAGTGTTCACAGCCTTAGCCTGTATGCGCTTTCCGTGGGACTACGTACTTGGGCTGGATACAGAGTGCTCTACGGCATTGGAGAGCATTGCATGCATCGCCAGTGCTTTAGCACTGCTGTTATTTCTGGTGCTGCTGATTATCATAAGCTACGTGGCGATTTACCTGGAAGGCAGACGTGCCGGCCATTTCACGCAATCCAACAGTAAAGGCCGGCGCACTATTCTCATCCACAGCCTGCAGATGAGTCTGCACATTCTTCCCTCTCTCAGCATCATCTCCCGGCATCAGCAGGCGTTCCCCGTAGCAGTGTCCATTTTTATCCTCTTTAGTTTTGCACAGTCTCTGAGCCCTGTGGTGTTCGGCCTGCGCTGCAAAGAGCTCTCCATGGAGATGCCACAATTTCTACCATGCTTCTGGGGAGGCTGTGGGAGCTGTGGTCACTTTGGGAGCATGGAGAGCACCAGCACTGGGACAATCACTAGTGCGGAGACCGCCGCCAGTATAGAGACTAATGCCTCCACCTGTTTGAACACCAGCACCACATCTGCCATTAACACAGAGCAGGAGACTGAGAATGAGAGGTCAGACTTCACTGAGTTAACAGATGGCGGCATTTCAAATACTTGTGAAGCCACAACAATACAAACATCAAAGGTTTGGGGTCCATGAGATTTTTTTAAGAAGAAAAATTAAGAATAAAATTATTTGATTTTAACTGTTAAAAACTGAAAATGTTACAGTAAAAACCTGTTAAATGGTTAATGTGAAATTCCTGTAAAATTTACAAGGAACAACTGTAAACTGAGATTCCCAGAATTACCTGCATTACATTTGAAAAAAAGTTCAAATTTGATGTTTTTCCTTTAAAAAAATCATTATTCTTCGTTTTTTTCTTATCAGTTATGTTTATTAGGATTGTATGTTAAATGTAATGTTAATGTTTCAGTTTAATGAGTCTGACCATGATGGTGTTTAGTGCTTGTGTGAATGACATAAATAAACTTGTGAGGGGTTTTTCATCACCACCTGCATTTAGTGGTTATTAGTGCATTTCAAAAGTATAAAACAGATTTCAGTACTTAAATAGGTTGCTATATTAATATTATACAGTTATATATTGCTGTTACCTTTTTATTTTTATTTTTTTTTTTTTTACAGATGAATTCTTGCAACCACAGCTGCCGGTTTTTCACTGTACATTTCATGGAATATATATAAAAAAAGAAATATATATACATATATTTGTCTACATTTTTGTTAGTTAACATTAGTCAACATGAACAAAGGATGAACAATCTTTCTAAAGTATGAATTATTAAAGTCACAAGTTGTGTCGGTTAATATTAGTTTATGCACTGTGAACTAACAATGAATTGTATTTTTATTAACTAACATTAACAAAGATTAATAAATACTGTAATAAATGTATTATTGTGTAATTATAATCATTATTTGATGTCATTTAATACATTAATGTTAAGAAATGACACCTTATTGTAAAAAGTGTTACCAAATTTTCTTTAAAAAGTATTGATTTGTTCGTTGTTCCATTGTATCCCTTCATAAAATGTAGAAAAAAACTGACTGTAACACAAAATGCTGAGCAAAAATATGTATTTTTTAAAAAGTCATATTGATCCCTAAATTTTGAATGCTGGTTTATATGCTTTTGTACCTTTATCTCTAGAGTGTAGGTGCTTTTGCATGAAACTGTATCTTGGCCACAATATTTGATCTAAATCATCAGTAATATCCTTGTGTCTTTGTTATATACAGAATCATCTGAATCTAAATGTATCTTTACTAATGCATTAAGGCTATTTTGGTGCAAAACACAACTTTAGGTGAATGTCAGTTGCACATGCAGAGTGTAATCCACTTGATTAAAACAATTGATCATTTAATCATTCAAATTTCACCAGCTAATGTCTATTAGCAGACACACACACACACACATTTATATAAGTGTACACAGTATGCTGGTGTTAAATATAGTACCGTTATTAGTTTATGTTAGTTCATACTAAACAGATGTAATAAAAAAAAAACACAATGTCTGTTGTGATATATAACTTTAAAGTGTTACTGTTATGATGTTTTACAGTGTATTCTGTAATATGCATTAAAAATGTAAATTATATAATTTATTTAATTATTTTGAAATAATGAATGTTTATTTCTTCTGTTGTTTATTACTCTGCATAGGATAGCAAGACATCACTATAATAAAAACATTCAGACAGCTGGTTTTTTTATGTAAATAACAGCAGCATCCATGGTGGACTTATATTCCTTCGTGGCTGTAATCCTCTCCATTCAGTATTGTGTATATTAATGTATATTAGTGCTTTGACTTTTCCATTGTCTCGTTTGCTTTGTTATTGAATGTAAACAACACACTCAATCACAGATCAGTTGTCTCTTGTTGTATTCTAGTTCCAGTGAACGACTGGTTTTACATTATATTCATGTCATAGTATAGAACGTCCTACTATAATGTTTTTTAGCTTTATTCTGTTCTGAACTTGCACCGAAACATTATTTATTTGTGACAGAGTGTAAGATATTATTGACCATGGTGTATATTGCAGTTGATCCCTATTTAATAGTATTACAGTACACAACATGTTTGTCACTGATGTGGGATGAAGAAATGCTCTGTGAGTATTTTATATTTTAAATATAACCGTATTTATAAAATGTTATAATCATAAACCCATCCACCTCTGCACAATGTAAAATTTGATTGCCTAACTGTCAGTAGAGCCTATTAACAACATTTTGTATAGACTGATGAACATATAGCCATAACTACTGACACAGGCATTCTGATGTGAGTTTTATTAGTACTTTTAATGCATAATCCATAATTCCACCAGTGAAAACGTCCATTTTCTGTTGTCCTGTCACATCAAAATCCACCAATATTTGTTTAGGACTGCTTTGGATTGTTTTCATTTGTAAACAGTGCTTGATTCCTGCATATTCATCTCCTGATCCTGAGGATGTTGTGGAGGTTTGACAGCAGTACAGGTGTGCTGTTTCAGTTCAATGCTTATTGTGCTTTTAATGCTGACTGTAAATGATCCATATTTGACTGTTGCATCTCCATAAGTAGTGACTTGACCCCGATACGAAACAAAAACACCTGTGTTTTCTTGTCACAACACCTCTGTGCGTTTATTTTTAAAGAGAGCATGTGTCTGTTCCTCACCATGCCTCCCTTCATATTCAACACCAGGTGCATCACACTGAACTAAGCTTTGTAGCTGTCAATAGAACCGCATTAGCATTTCATGGCTAAAATGTGGTTCACCTGGGAAACTTGATAGGGGATGGGAAGTCAGTCTATGAATATAATGAATTAGAATGAAAAATACATTAACACTTTAGTATAGGGACAATTCTCTACTAACTAGTTGCTTAGCATGATTGCTATTAACATTTTTGGCTGTTTATAAGACCTTATAAAGCACATATTCTGCATGACCATACTCTGCATCACTAACACCTAAACCTAACAGCTAATAATTATTAATAAGCAGCAGATTCGTTTATTTAGGCAAACGCTGTAGTTAATGGTTTGATAATAGCGAGGATTATACAGAACACAAATAAAACAGATATCAATGCATTTGCAGTTCTACAGAAGGCTTTTAATTGATTACTGCTGAGAGACGTTAAGTGTGGTGTTGCTCAGTTCTCTGTCCATCTGAAAGTAAAATGTTTATTTTCATGTGTTTCTCGGTCAAAGTTCTTTCCACAATTTGAATGATCGCTACCAGTTCTTTTTGATTTTAACTTAATAACAATTACCCACTAGAGGGCAGTGTGACTTGTCTCACACATACACACTAGGAAGATAGCATAGATATCTACACTGACTAGATGACTGCTGTCCATAGGAAGCGCGGCCGCCATCTTGTGTCGGGGGAAGGCGCGTCTACTCTGCATTAGTTAACATTGGCAAAGAACTATCAACGATTAAAATCACCTTCATTTGCTTAATTTTCAACCGATTTTCAAGCCGTTTGGGTTATTATCAGACATATATTTATGATAGAACATAGATTAATAGTAGTAATAGTTCATTAATTATTTATGTTCTATCATAAATATGTGATATATCATATACAATACTTAGACACACCTACATAACTAATTCATTTGTTCTACAATGCACAAAACAATAAATGAAAATGACAGCTGCACAGTACGGTGCAGTCTTTTGGGCTTAAACCCCTCTCTCCTGAGTGCTATTGCCCATGACTGACGCCTCTGTTTGTCACTTGGGAATCTACAAACAAAACAAATCCAAAAAAGTCCATAGCATTTTTGTAGTGTACTTCAAGGGACATGCCCCATGATAGCAGTGTGAATGGGCATTCATTCACCAGGGAGGACGACGGCGAAAACGAACCATAGCGATAAAAGCGTCCACACTGACCATTGACAAGCAAAGTCTGTGATGTGGGATGAGTTCTGATAGACTACTAGCTTCTAGCTTTTTATCGTTCTCAAATCGCTCTGAAAGTGACCCAAAACTGTATCGTTCTTCATATGGTTATAGTTTATGTGTGAACGTTATCATTCACATTAACGAGTAACTTTACAAACTAACACTGACACAAACTTTAGGCAACCCTTTACCATCTTGCAATTAT
>JAUMHI010000034.1:5369446-5426369 GCA_032359435.1 Enteromius unitaeniatus
TGACACTGAAGACTGGAGTAATGATGCTTTGTATCACAGGAATAAATTACATTTTAAAATATATTCACACAGAAATAACATTTCACAACATTGCAGTTTTTCTGGATTTGTAATCTAATAAATGCAGCCGTGATGAGCAGAAGAAACCTCTTTAAAAACCATTAAATATCTTACTGTTCTAAAACTTTTGAACGGTAGTGTATATATATATATATATATCTGTACATATAAATTAATTAAATAAATGTAGGCTACTTGCTTCTTCTAAACTCCTAATAACGGCATATTATTGGCTGATGTTCAACATGACCTAGAAAGTTTGATTGAGCAGATTTAACTTCTCATTGCTGTGGATGTGAATGAGACCACCTCCTCCCACTGTTTTAGAAACAAGACACTTTTGGTATGGATTAACTCATATTAGCTTAGCTTTAGCGGACTGAATTAGCTTATACTGATGCGAACCACTTTAGATACAGAGATCGCACCCAAATAGTAGAATTGTGTAATTTCTGTTACTACTTGACCTACATGACTGGAGCATACAAAATGACAATCGATATGGCATAACTGTAACCAAGTATGGTTAGAGTTCTAAAATTTTCCTTTTGTTTTTACATAGTATTTCTACATTCTTTGTGTATACTTTATCTTGGTATTTCACAAATCTACAAATTGACCTGTTTAAAAATAACAAACGGTGTGACTTTAAATGGTCACCTGGGCTAGTGTAGGTGATCTCAGTATTTCATCACAAAGTACAAAGAAGGAATTAATGTGAAAGGTAATGCTCATTAAAGCAGGTCTAAGAGACTGGCACGCTTCAGAAATGAGGCCAGGGCAGCAGATTATGATATCATTATATCATAATAACCATAACTTTCCTGGCAAGACCACTGTAGACTTTAATAAAAATCAGGAGCAAGACAGACCATGGACAAATTTCATCAGAATTTGTGACACAAGATCATTGCCTATTATGTACATGTGTGATTATTTATGAGCTTTATTGCTTTATAAATGGTAAATGACATTCTCAAGACTAAAGAAAATCTTGCTTTTCTCTTTAAGCCCCACATACTGCAATTTTGCGCCGTTATCCGGAACCAGAGCAGTGAGCTTATGAATGAATCCCTGTGTGAACATATCCTAAAGACAGAAAGCATGTGTCAGGAACATATTGACACACTTTTTGACTCTCTTTGAACATCCTTCTGAATCAATTTTTAGTTAAAACATGTGACTAAGTTGACAAAGATTATGATAAATGAAAAATAGGCAGCTGCTAATATTTCAAATCAGCAAGTAAAATTATTTAAAATCATATGATTGATTGTGTCAGACATTAGTCCCTTTCTTTGCTATTTGGTGGCAATGGCACATTAGCCATTGGCCTATAAACAACAGGAGAAAGTTTTAGTGCATCCTGCTAGCCTCAGCATTTTGTACACTCCATGCTGAGCTGTTAGCTCTCACATTTTTGCTCCTCTCATCGTATCACCATTTTTGTTTAGACAACAGAGCCCGATGGCCATCCGTTTACTAGCGCTCAGCATCTGCCTAAATATAGTCAGCCCTAAAGCTTCTTAGTGGGAGAACCCTCTTATAAGTTCCTTTCCTTGAACAGTAGCTGAGTATAGACCACACAAATATACTTAAGTGAAAATCCCTTGCAGGTATTTAATTCTAAATGAGTAATTACTGGGTTGTCAGTGTGTCTTGGTCTGCAGGTGCATGTGTCTTAGTGGCTCATTCTCGCATTGGCTTCGAAGCGAGTCGCACACAAACGCACTGGCAGTAGCATCTTCTAGCTTTCGGAGCTTTCCACTTCTCTGGGGCGACTAACCAGACACAGCCGCCAAAATGTGTGACATGGGGGGACTCGATAACTTGGTGGCCAACACGGCCTACCTAAAAGCCCAAGGAGGAGATGACAAGGAAATGAAGAAACGTCGTCGAAGTCTCTCTCTACCCAAGCCAGAGCAATGTGCGGCGACCCGGTCAAGTCTGGACAAGGACTTTGAATCTCTCTGCGATAAGCAGCCTATTGGAAAAAAGTTGTTTCGCCAGTACCTGGAACAAGCGGGGCCAGAATGCAGCACCGCTGCAGAATTTATGGATGATCTAAACGACTGGGAATTGTCAGAGGCCGCTGCCAAAGACAAGGCCCGTACGAATATCATCAATAAGTTCTGCAAAGATGGCTCTAAGAGCTCTCTTACCTTTCTGACTGGAGATGTAGCAACCAAGTGCAAGGCCGTTACTGACAAAGATTTCGAGGAGGTGATGGGACAGGTGAAGGAGGCCACCAAAGAGTTCCTAAAAGGCAAGCCGTTTACAGATTACCAGACAAGTGAAATATTTGACAAGTTTTTGCAGTGGAAAGAGTACGAGAAACAGCCAATCAATGAAAAGTACTTTTATGAATTCAGGACACTCGGAAAGGGCGGATTTGGAGAGGTAGGTTCTTTTTGTGAAGTTCAGTCTATTAGTTGATATATTTTAAATTGGTCAGCCTTAACTAGGAGGTGCTGAACGTGTGCCTTTAAATTTAAACATTAAAGATATCATGAAGTCTCTTAAACTTAACCGTGTCAATCGTATACACTTCCAGGTGTGTGCAGTGCAGGTTAAGAACACCGGCCAGATGTATGCCTGCAAGAAGCTCTGCAAGAAGCGCCTTAAGAAGAAACATGGTGAGAAAATGGCCCTGCTAGAGAAGAAGATCTTGGAGAAGGTCAACAGCCTGTTCATTGTCAGCTTGGCCTATGCTTACGACACCAAAACCCATCTCTGTCTGGTCATGAGCTTGATGAATGGAGGTGACCTCAAGTATCACATCTATAACATTGGTGAGAAGGGTATCGAGATGGACCGGATCATCTATTATACAGCTCAGATTTCAACTGGGATCCTTCATCTGCATGCCATGGACATTGTGTACCGTGACATGAAGCCAGAGAATGTGCTCTTAGATAGCCAGGGCCAGTGCCGTCTTTCAGATCTTGGTCTTGCTGTGGAGATTCCTGTTGGAAAGACCATCACCCAGAAGGTGAGTTAATCGCATTTATACTGTGATCAGTACTGCTAAAGGCATTGGACAACAACTGAGTATGCCTTTGTGGGTAACACTTTAGAATAGGCGACACTTATTCACTATTAACTATGACTTTTCTCTGATTAAATTCGGAATTTGTTGCTTATTAGTAAGGTATTTGTTAGGTTTGTCTATTGTGTAGGATTAGGGATGTAGAATAAAGTCATGTATGTGCTTAATTACTACTAATAAATGGCTAATACTCTAGTAATATGCATGCTAATAAGCAACTAGCTAAGAGACCCTAAAATATAAAGTATTACCCCTTTGAGTGATAACTAGCAAGGAGAGTAATTCTCAAAACTATTAATGGAGATGAAAAATCTCAACTGTAAAACCAAAATAACAGATAACACACTCTTTTTGGAGATTTTATGCTTTATATGTTATTCAGACTAGATTGGACTAGTCTAAAATGAGTACTAGTTTTATGTAATAAACCTAAATGGACTAATAATCAACTCGCAGACCACTTGGATTCCATCACACATCACAAGCGGTCCTCAGAACCCAGTCTGACATCACTGGTTTAGTTAATATGTTTGTTTACTTTATGTTTAGCAGTCCTTGTATGCTTGTTACCTTAGATTGCTCGTCTTTTACGTTCATGTTAGCATGTTATTCTGTGCCTGTTATATAATTCCTGGTGATCTTCATCAATCTGAGTGCAGGTACAACCGTGAACAAAGACTGCATGAAGTAGTGCTACAAATGCGGTGTCCTTACCTGCACTCTTATCTTATTTTCTCTTTAAGCTTTTGCACTGGTAGGCCACAGATAATTGTGATTAAGAGGATCCTTCATTAAATTATATTAGTATTCATATAATAATCTGCTCTGCATTGATACTTTATGCTAAGATTAGTTAGTGCAACTAAATAGTGCGTCACCTTTACCAAAGAGGTGCAATAACCACAACTGTGTCAGTGTTATACAAAACAGAACAAAATCTATAGCTGTTGTGATGTTTATTAATGCAATCTAGTGTTTTTGATACACTATTATGCTTGATGAATTGGACTCATGAAATTATGATTGGTTTTATTTATTTATTTTGGTCACAATAGAGATTTGTGGAAGTAGACTAAGGAATTTTGTGATATAGGTAAAAAAAACAAAATCTGAAAATCAATCAATTAAGCACTTGTTACAGACTTCAAAACATAACACAAATTAGGTTAATCAAACCTTTAACATATTCCCAGAAAGAGAAGGCATTTTAGAAAGTGGTTATCTAACTAAATGGTTTAAAGTGTTAGAAGCCACATTTGTAATGACATGTTACATTTGTAACAGGAATATACTACCTCCATTGTTTTTTTTTTTCTACAGTTTTTTTTGTTTTGTGTGGTATATTTTCACATCATATTTCTAACGCTCACACCTGTTGACAAAAGAAAGTTGCATACTCAGTGCTGCCCCTCATAACTAGTTCATTTTTGATATATTGTCAAATGTCATAATGAAACAACTTTCATGTCGTGACCCTAAGCTTATTATCCAGTGCCCTTCTTGAGTCCTCATTGCAGGTTGAAGCCCAAGCTGAACCGCCGAGGGTTTGGTTGGCTTTACACTCCTGATCCTCTTAGGTAGAATTACACAAATCTGTCTCTGATCAGACAGCCAAAGGCTATGGACGTGCTGCATTTTATATTTGTCGCATGAATTATATATGTTTAAAGGCTCTGTGTTTATCACTGCTCTTTGATTCTTTCTTGAACACTGACTGTTATTAAAGCGTTGATCTTCTTGAAGTTTCACGCCTTTAAAGCCACGACCCATCAGTTTGATTTATGTAACTACACTATATGTACAAATTATAGCTTCAGTGATCTGCAGGTCTAGGTCATTCTAGCTTAGGTAATCTAATTATGTTAGTCTGGCACAATGACCGAGCATCTTTTCCCATGTAATCACTATATTTTAGCTTGACCGAGCCTAACCCTGTCGATTACTATAACTTGTTATAGTTCTCTGCATTTCTTTGAGTTTTAGTTTTGAACTGCCAGCACATTTCCTGCTTAGCAATACACATTAACCAAAAAAACAATGCTGTTGTCTGTAACATCTTAAAACTATTGCATTGTAGTAACTATTATCATGCCTTATTTGGATCTTTAAGCACCTATAGTGATCTGTCTTTTATGAAGCCATAGAAGTAAATTGAAGAGCTCTGTTTTTAAATTAGCCATATAGTTATTAATGAATGACTCCAGATGAAAGCATCTTTGTATACAAAGGCGCACATGTGCCTTTTTGAGCCTAAGAATGGATGTCTTTATATAACCAGACTGTCCACTTCATCACAGTGGATCGGCACATGACTCCTGACAGGTAGTAGAGGATTACAATTAAGCTTCTTCTTTCTGGCAAAGAGAGGAAATGAGGTACAAGCAATAGATAGGGTAATACTTACATAAAATGTTCTACTACTACAGTGCTGTTACCTTAATAAACTCCTCTGACAAAAGATATGCTCTTAACACCATGACGGGATAGAATTGCATATTATCTAACCAGTATCCCACAAGAAATGATAATAGGCTGAAATTTTCTCAATTAATCACTTTGGTTTTCTTTTTATAGGCTGGAACGGGTGCATATATGGCACCTGAAATCCTCACTGAAACCCCATACAGGACATCAGTGGACTGGTGGGCCCTTGGGTGCAGTATCTATGAAATGGTAGCTGGCTACACCCCATTCAAAGGTCCTGAAGCCAAGAAGGAGAAGGTGGAGAAGGAGGAGGTACAGAGGCGCATCATTAATGAGGAACCTAAGTTTGAGCACAAGAATTTTGACGCCCCCACCATAGACATCATCAAGCAGTTCCTCAAGAAGAAGATTGATGAACGTCTTGGCTGCAAGTAAGTCCTTCTATCCCTCTTAACCTCCTGATCCTTCAGTGTGATCGGAGGTATTAAAGCAGGATACCTGAACCCTAACCTGTTTGAAATCCTTTACCACTAGTATTCCATAGTATTTTCCTATTTTCACAGGAATGATGATCCTAGGAAGCACGAGTGGTTCAAGTCCATCAACTTTGCCCGTTTGGAGGCCGGCCTTATCGATCCACCTTGGGTGCCCAAACCCAATGTTGTCTACGCAAAGGATACAGGTGACATTGCTGAGTTCTCTGAAATCAAGGGCATTGAGTTTGATGCAAAGGATGAAAAGTTCTTCAAGGAGTTTAGCACAGGTGCTGTGTGCTTTGCCTGGCAAAAGGAGATGCTTGACACTGGACTCTTTGATGAGCTCAGCGACCCCAACCGGAAAGAATCATCCGGTGGTTTAGATGATGATAAGAAATCGGGAACTTGCACACTTCTGTGAGAGGACCAATCCAGCCACCCAGCCCAGAAATCACCAGCAAATGCTTTCAGTGGCACCACTAACATGAATGAAACTGTGCTCTTTGAGTGGACCGTGACAGGAAAGAGATGGGATGTTGTCCATTGTAGCATAGAAGGAGACACAGTTGCAGAGCCACATGGTCTGAGAAACACTCTAGACCATCCATGATGTGGTGGACTGATCTTTGGACAAGTCAGGGAAATTCTTCTCTGCAGTTCCTTTATGTCTCGTGAAGTAGTCACCTCCTATCCAACAGGGGGCACAAGTAAAAGTACTATTCCCTATTGAGAAGATGCTAGAATTGTAGAGGACTACAGGCCACCTAAAGATTGTGATGTAACAATAGCAACTCAATGTAATCGGCAGCAATTTGTGATCAGAAGGCAGAGATGCGTGGATATGCAAAGTGGAGTCATTCCCAAGAATCAGCGGCTTGCGTTTCAAACATCTCCTGCCTTGCCAAATCACAGTTTATTTGTGGATTAGTTCACAATGTATTAGATCCCAATTGACATCTACTGTACAAATACTCTTTGTAAGACTTTAAGAAGCTACTGAATCAGGCCCAGATGGAATCTGCGGAATTCATTCTTGTTTTTTGAATTCGGAATTCAAAATTCGTAACGAGTAGCAAAAAGCAAAATTACATGAGCCATAGTTACTCTATTCACCAATTGATTTGTCGTAAGTAGGGTTGCTCCCAGCATCTCAAGCTGTAAAAAGGGAAAGACTCTAGAGATGGCTTGTCCATCACAGTGTCAATTTTGTAAAAATATGTGACAACATAATTGTGAAGGCTCCAGAAATGGTGGGTGTTCCAGTTGCACAGATTCCATGTGGGCCTGTTTGTGACACAGGTAAACATCTCCACGCTAACAAAGTGCATTTGAATGAACTGTGTCATTGCTCAACAGAGCTTCAGTGACCTCTTTTGTAGAAAGTCTTGCACAAATTGTTAACTCACGACCTCCATGCTTGTGATCTTTGATAGCAGGGCTTTTCTGATTCTGCCCCTTGTGTGTATAAATATGTACATAAAAATACAACTTAATAAATAATCATATATTATTAGCTCTGAAATCAAATGAAATCAGAGCTTGATTCGTTAGCAATTAAAGGTACTTACACTTGTGTGTTGTTATTATATCCCATCATAACAGAGTGAAAGTAACAGGAAAGTTTAGCTGGAAGAGGTCAGTCCTCAAGGGCACAAATATGCTGCGTCCGAAATCACATTCTGCTTAAGTAGGTACTACATTTAAAACTGAATGTACTACCTGGCCTTTAAAAAGTATGTTCTATATAGTATAAATGTGGGTAGTATGAATGTAATTCGGACATACTACATCTGCCATATTGATGTTGTCACGTGTCGTCACAACAGTGCGACAATTTAAACTTTCAATAAGTCATCTGTTTATTTAGATTGTGTTAAACAAGTGTAATTTAATCACAATAAACGTTTTTTTCCTGAGGTAAGTACACTTGAAATGTGTCGCATTACAACTTTCGCCATTTTTCGAATATGACGCGTCCTCTCCCGGAACCTCATGGGATAGGAAAGCATCCATGATATGCCTACTATAGAATTCGGCTGGAAGCAGTAGGTCATCCGGGTACTTCCCGCCTACTGAATTTCGAATGCTATGAATTCGGACATACTACTCGCCTCGCATACTGTTTTTGCGCATACTATATACTAGGGAAGTAAGCAATTTCGGACACAGCAATAGAGAGCTTTGGCACTGATTCTTCTGCTAAATCTTCACCAGTTGCGCGATGTAACCAAGGTGGAGGTTTCGCCCCCTTCCTGTCATCCGCGGTGTTGCTTCTATGTTGCAGAACTAGAGCAAAAAACGTTTTTTGTGACTACCTGTCTGCAAATGAGTTATTTGTTCTGTCTTTGAGTTTTTACTGTTTGTGAGGTAAGCAATAACGACTGAATTGAATCGAATATGTAAGGTCTGAGAATGATTCTAAGTAGAGATTTTAGAAATTCAACGGGCATGGATTCAAAATGGGTCAATAAAATGTTTCTTTTATAGATATATGTCTTAGCTTCTTCCCCTCCCATAGCACGGCGCTAATTCGGTTTCAAATCTGAAAATATTACGAGAATATAATATTCTCAAAATATAACTGAATCTGAATCTCTCATGTAATGATCATTTAAAATTTAACCACAAGTTGGTGCATGTAAAAAAAAAAAACCTAAAAATATTCCCCAGATTAAGGAGTCAAACCACAGACTGCCTGAAAAGTTCTGGGCTGAGTTCAGAACACCACACTTATCTTGTAAGGCGATAATCTGGCTTGTGCTCACGTACTTAAATCAACCTCTAATCCTTGTAACCTCCAGTCTGATTTAACAAACCAAGACAAGTTGCTCTCACCAGACTCACCAATTTATGATCTCCACTGATAGCATAGAAATACCAGTCTAGTTCAGCACACATGAATGAATCTGTTTCCTGCGTTCAAAGACTGTTACATCACTTCTGAGCTTTACTGGGCATTGTATATATAGAGATGGTGTGCATAATGCTACTAATATGCAGGTGTGCTTATGATTGATTTTTGATGGAGCAGTAATAAGTCAAGAGACCCCAAAAGACCCTGTTAAGCCAAAAAGATCCCACTCCTCCTTATGTGGACCAATATCCACTAATGCGGACAATAAGCTTATGTGTGTAAGAAGCAGTGTTAGTGAGAGTGTCCTTTCACATCTAGAGGTAAAAATAATTGCTGTGTTATCAAAACCTGTTGGGAGTTTTGATTTTGTCAGTAGGTAGGAGTTCATACACTTTTAACATCAAAGACCACAAAATATGATAATACATTTTAATATTTCCTGAAATAGAATAGCAGCAATATATTTTAAATAATGCTTTGTGAAAAACATGTTGCTTTCAAAATGATATAATCGGATGCTATATATATTTATCTATTTTTATTAGTGCTGTAAAATGATTAATCACGATTAATCGCATCCAAAATAAAAGTTTTTGTTCACATAATATATGAGTGTGTACTGTGTATATTATGTACACATAAATACAAACACATGCACGTATATGTTTAAATAAACTACATGAATATAAATAAACACATGTGAATATTTTTGAATTATATACATGTGTCTTTATATATACATAATATACACAGTACACACATAAATTGAGTACACAAAACCTTTTTTAATGTCATTTTTCCTGTATAGACTAAAGTAACTAAATTAAGAATAAAGTAACTGTGATTAAGCAGTTATAAAAATCGAAACAATAATAATACTCTTTTAATAGTTATTGTGTGCTAAATAGATGACTGCATCATTTACCAGAAACACCGTCCAGCTTAAAAGACCATCTATGTACAGACTGAAGCAGATTCCCATGTCTGTGACTAAATGTGGTCAACTAATCAGTTGACGCAAACTGCTGATTTATTGATAGCTGTTGGCAGGAACAGACAGTGCTATGTTTGGTTGAGCACTGTGACATGTTTAAGGTAAACGAATATGACATATGGCACCTTGACATGATTCAGTGTAGAAAGTAAATGTAAATACAAAAAAATGCTACTCGACACAACTGTTATCGTTTTTAAGTTTCACCTATTAAAAAAATCTTGCTGCTGGTTAACATTACTGTATTGCCACCATGTGGTACGTTCAGGACACTACAGACAAATCTACAACCGCCACTTCCTTGTTTTCTTTTTATTTGTCAAAATAGCATTTGTACCAAGATGTTAAATGGCTCTTGAGGCTTCTGCATGAACGAGGATCCATGCAGAGGTTATGAAAATCATTAAGGTTACAAATTTGGCTCTTTTATGTATTTCATATCTCAAAAACTTTTCAAATAATGCAACTTTTTTTTTTTTTTACATAAATCTTATGACAATACGATCATTAAATATATTCACACAGAGCAACACAAACACGAAAACACCAACTAAGGATTAAGATAGCGACTAACCCGTCTCATCAATCACAATGTAAACAAATTCCCTTTAAGGGTACAACGTAATGACGTTAAAGAATTCAAAACATCTAGGGAATGCGAGGTCCAGGGTTAAAATACAATTAAATGTTCAAAGACACTCATGTCTTCAGCAGGAGGCGGTGCTAGACAGAAGGCTAAACAGGGATCCTGTGAAGACATGGTGAGTGGGATTCATTAACAGAAATCAATCAGTCATGCCTGTCTGTGGAGAGTTAAATTAGGTCCTTGAGACCTGCTGAGGACCAGCAGGACATTCGGTGGGGGTTTAAAAGGGGAAAAGGACAACAGAGAGAAAAGTAGTGCAAGTTTCCCTTTAGCGTCCGCACCAGCAGCTGCTTTATTCGGTCACCAGGACCCGGAAGGTGATGCGACCGAGAAACTTGTCACGCTCGTCGTTGTTCTTGAGGTTGGAGCCCTCTACCTTGCACTCTAAAATCAGCTCAGAGTTGTAGTCTTCCTTCATAAGCAACAACTTTACAGCAACCAGAGGCTGAACATATCCCTCCTATAGATGACCAGAGACAGACAAAACAAGGAGAATGTTTTTATGCTATTTTGCCATTCTATATTGGTAACACTTTCTTTTACAGTTACACCTATTGATAGTTTTCACGTGATGTCAGACCTTTAAAGGAACGCCCCCCTGGCAGGCAAAACAAAGCTTTGCTACACTGACCACCAGTCATTTCTACGCAGTTTGCATTAAGTCGTAATGTAGTTAAAATGCAGACATTAAAAGGTGAAATTCACTAAACACCTTATTGATGATGTACAGTGAGGGACATAAGTATTTGAACACCCTGTGATTTAGCAAGTTCTCCCACTTAGAAATCATGGAGAGGTCTGAAATTCACATTGTAGGTGCATTCTCACAAAAAAATAAAAAAAAAAAATTGTATAGCACTGTGGCACATAAGTATCTGAACAATTAGCAAGAATTCTGGCTCTCAAGGACCTGTTACTCTGACTTTAAAAAGTCCACCTCTACTAGACTTATTAATCTAAACAAGTAACACCTGTCTCAGCTCTTTAAAGACACCCGTCCACCCCACAGTCAGTCAGACTCCAACTACTACCATGGGCAAGACCAAAGAGCTGTCAAAACACCAGAGACAAAATTGTGGACCTCCACAAGGCTGGTAAGGGCTACGGGGCAATTGCCAAGCAGCTTGGTGAAAAAAAGAACAACTGTTCGAAAATGGAAGAGGCTAAAGATGACTGTCAGTCTCCCTCGGACTGGGGGCTCCATGCAAGAGCTCTCCTCGTTTGGTATCACTGATGATAAGAAAGGTGAGGAATCAGCCCAGAACTACACGGGAGGAGCTGGTTAATGACATGAAATCTCAGTTTCAAAGATCACTGTCAGTAGAACACTACCCCGTCATGATTTCAAATCATGCATCGCACGGAAGGTTCCCCTGCTTAAGTCAGCCCATGTCCAGGCCCATCTGACGTTTGCCAGGGACCATCTGGATGATCCAGAGGAGTTATGGGAAAAAGTCCTGTGGTCAGATAAGATCAAAATAGAATTTTTGGAGGAAAGAAAAAGAGGAGTTGCATCCCAAGAACACCATCCCTACTGTGAAGCATGGGGGTGGAAACATGACATGCTTTTCTGCGAATGTATTGAGAGATTTTCAGCAAAAACCTCCTTCCCTTAGTCAGAGCATTAAAGATGGGTCGCGGCTGGGTCTTCCAACATGACAATGACCCAACACACACAGCCAGAAAAACCCAGGAGGGGCTCCGTAGGAAGCATATCAAGGTTCTGAAGAGGCCTAGCCAGTCTCCAGACCTAAATCCAATTGAAAATCTTTGGAAGGAGCTGAAACTCTGTGTTGCTCAGCGACAGTCCCGAAACCTTACAGATCTAGAGAAAATCTGTATGGAGGAGTGTGTGCAAACCTGGTGAAGAGCTACAGGAAACCTTTGACCTCTGTAACTGCAAACAAAGGCTTCTGTACCAAACACGAACACAGATTTTCTCAGGTGTTCAAATACTTATGTGCAGCAGTGCAATACAAATATTCTTTAAAATCATGCAATGTGATTTCCTGAATTCCTGTCTCTCACAGAGGGAATGCACCTACCATGTGAAATTCAGACCCCTCCATGATTTCTAAGTGGGAGAACTTGCAAAATCACAAACATCAAATACTGATGTTCGTCACTGTATATTTTGTACAGGCCAGCAGATGAAGCTAGAATATAAACACAACATGCAAAGTTTCACATTAAATGGTTTCCCATAGAAAACTGTTATAAAGAAAACATTAAACCATAATTGTGTTCATATTCCGGCCTCATCTGTTTTATATAAACTACTCTTTGTTAATACAGTGGTATATTTATATGTAAGTGTTTCTACATCATTTTGTCATGCTGTTGTTTTATTGTTTTGAGAGGTGATCTAAAAAAAATGTCAATGAAACAGGTGGAAAATTGACAGGCTTTTGCTGCAGTTCTATGGATGTTTTGCCCTCCTGAAAACTATCTATTAGTTGCTTAGTAACATGCATATTACCAGAATATTAGCCATTTATTAGTAGTAATTAGGCACATATTAATACACCTTATTCTACATCCATGATCCTACACAATACATAAGCATAACTACCTTACTATTAATAAGCAGCAAATTAAGAATGTATTGAGGAAAAAGTCATAATTAAAAGTTAACTAGTGTTACCTTTATTTTACTTACTAAATAAAATTATTAAAAATTATTTACTATACGTCATCTCATTACATCATAAAGTCTTAATAATTCATCATAAAATTGGTGTTTATTATGAATGGTCTTTATGTGGTCTATACTGGGATTACTGTTATGACAGCTTCCCTCCGTGATGTGGAAAGTCATTAAATGATCTTAATAAGATTTGTTTCAATTCCTCCCTGAAGATCTTGTACCATTCAGATGGGGGGCGTCATTGCCTGGAGATTGATTGTTTTTTCAGTCCACTTATCACTTTACCTACTTCTTCCATCATAACTGGAGCAGTCAGTGAGGAATTTGTTTTGCAAATTGTAGGTAGATCTAGGGTGTCCAAAAATGTTTTAATCTTCTCTATATTTACAGCTGGGGGTTGAAAAAAATTATAATTTGCAATAAATCTTAAAAATTGTTTCAAATCCTTGCTGGTTCATATACTAATTATTTTGTCTTAAGCCCCTGAATTTTGTATCATTTTATTTACGGCAGTTATTTCTTTAATCGCCGAGCTAATGTCTTTGTACTTTTGGGACCAGACTCAAGACTGCTTCATGTATCTCAATTTTTCTTTAACTCACTATCCAAAATATAATTGATCTTTTCCCTTAGTTCTCTAATTTGCTTGTTTATTCTTATGTCTGTGTTCTAGAATATGTAATTATTTAACGAAGTTGTACCTATACTACTGAAATATATAATTTATGAATTCAATCCGTTCACTTCCATTGTACATGCCTCACTGTCTTTTTTAAAGAAATTAACAAATCGGTTGACCTGAAATGTTTTTAAACCTGGAACATTCCTTTTGGTTTTTTTTTTTAAATGTTTTTGTTTTATTCAGCTCCTCACTTTCAGGCCATCCAAGATGCAAGTTATTTGCAATTTGGACAAATATAGTTTCACAACCGACCTATTCCTGGATGTTCTGAGCTCTATACTTACATGTGTTTTTTTCCCATAGTAAGGAAAGTACATCCTATCAATAGTCCCCTCCTGGGGAAAATACTGCATCTGGAGAGGTTTCCCACTCTGAAGAGAAAGAAGAAAATACCATCAGACAACTGAAGACAGCAGGCTGTCACTGGGTGAGAGTGAATGATGCTGTTTGATGTAGTTCGAACAATAATATAAATCATCCATGACATATAAAGTAGCTGCAGCATAAAAATACATTTGGATGCAGAGCATTATGTATTCCAGCAGAGAACAGACAAAGCAGACTGCTGCTTTGGAGAAAACAAGCGCTAGAAGTCATGCTGCTGCTTTTGCCATGCTAAATGAATTAGTATTTGCTCATTAGCCATCTTTCTTAATCAAAAGTAGCGGCTCTTTAAGAAAATATTCAGATGGCAACCATTGTGTTAATGGACAATTGATTCTGATTAGGGATGCATGAGATATCAAAACCATATCAACTAATATTACAAATACTTCATTGTGCAGCTCACTTTTTTAAAGCTGTCATCTAACGCTCAACATTAATCAATAAAACACTAATAATTCAATGTTATAAAAAATGTTGCTTAAATGTATGTGGCATTTTAAATGAATGATTTTAGTTTTTATTGGTTTATATTTATTTCATTTCGATTCAATTAAGTATATCAGTGGCATCCCTAATTCTGACAAGATTATGCAAAAAATGTGTATTTTCAGGCTTGCAGAAAATTTAAGGCAAGGAATGATGAAGCATATAAGAGACGTGCTCAATCACGCTAGTAGCAAACGAGAAACTGGGAGAATGAGACAGACCAGATATACAGTGATCTTACCCATCACTTTACAAAGGAGTTCAACTGGCAGCATGCAATTGAGACATGAGAGATAAAGAAAAAAGGAGGGAGAAAAGAAAAAAAAAAACACCCTTGAGAGAGGATGAACTAACAATTAGAAATCCGAGCAGGAAACATAACAACATATAAATCAAACCTTAAAGCTGAAATCCATAAGAAAGTCGCAGAAACTCTGGCAACTACAAACACCCAACAAAACGGTTTTGCTCTTTTACACAGCAATTAAGCACCCAAAATGGGGAGTGCTGTACGGGCACCAATCAGACATCTGATTAACTCACATCTTACACTTTGATTGGCTGTGTGATTTTTTTACCTTGTCATGAGGCCTCAGCCAACAATTCCTATAATATAGCCAAAACAATGATGACGGAAAATACTTAGGTAGACCAGAAAGTAAAACACAGGCATGGAGCTTTATTGTGATTACTCTGAGAAACAGCCAGCATATAATCTCTTAAGGTTGTGTTGAAGTTCATTTTAGTTCTATTTTCGAAATTTCTCTTACAAATTGCAGCTTTATACCACAAATAAACACCACGAATACAAACAAATACATTATTTATGGCCTTGTACTATATGTCGCTATCAAAAATGTAAATCGTTCTTTATTTGGCACCCCTATTAAACAGCTCTACTTTCGTTACCTTTGATGTGCAGTTGATGTATGGATCTCCAGCTGGCTTAAGACCAATGATCTGAGGGTTAAGAATGACACAATATCAGCCCGGTTCATTATCAGTCAGTCAATAAGTCGATATGAATACCCAGACATTTTCACTCTTGAAGACAATAGTTTGGTAGAGCATAATCCTTATAGAATTCCATGCATTGTATACACTTAACTGTTTTCTATCATCCAATTTTAAAATGCTAACTTATGTACAACGATGTATGTTAGGTTACTCACCCTATTCATCTTGACAATAACACACGGCTGTCCTTTAGCATAGCCAAAAGTAGTGTCCTCCATCCCAGAGCAAAGCTGAAGTAAACTCCTCCTGAACTGGCACACTTTCTTCCGAGGTTCCTCGTCCTGCTCAGAGTACTGACCCGCCATACACAAGTCATTTTTGGCTTGCTCTGAGTCGTTGTACTCTGGAAATGGAAAATAGAAGAACTATAAATATAGGGTGAGGGTTAAGTACTATGCAACCAGATGAGAAATTATTTAGTGGGACAAAGTGCACTTACGATGCAAAAACGACTCTAGATGCTGGACATACTGGCCATATTCAAGAGGTTCTGATCTGTTAAAAACTATATTCAAAGAGTTTGGCCTAATAGCCAACCCTGCGAAATAGAAAAAAGTTTGTTTTAATAACTCATAGCTGAGAAATATGTACAACAGTAAATACCCACTGTGTTCATAATTACTTTCAGTGTTTGCTAAACTAAACAATTCACCTGGGGATGCAACCCGATCTCGATATTTCGGTGTGTCATCATTCAGTGTCTGAAGCATCGCCCACATAGTGAAGACAAACATAGCGGTCAAGAAGCCATAGAAGACCAAGTAAAAGAGGAGGATGAGACCTGAAACACAGTACCTTTGAAATTCATTTGTTGCTAGGCAGAAATTAAATCATTTAGGCCCTACTAAAAAAAGCATAATCTTAAATCTTTCCAACCAAAGCACAACATTTTGCTGGGATCTCATATAAAGCACATTTTAATCTGACAATTTTATCCAGTTTCAGTTTGATTGGTCAATTATTATTATTATTTTTTTTTTTTATTAAATTACAACTTCACTTGTAGTGAACCTTGTAAAAAATAACATTAACAATAATCATTTCAAAATTCAGACCTTACCCAAATGTACTTACATAAACATAATTGATTGATATCTTAATCCATCGGGACGGATTTCGCGGGAAATTGCGTACCTGCGTCAGTCGACCAAGCGTGCCGCGTTACATTCGTTTGGAAACAAAAGTAGCGCGTATGGTCAAAAATATGGCGCGAGAACTGAGACGCCGACCGCATTATTTAAAACAGCAGACTCCCGGGAGTCACCGGTCGTAAGAACAAAAAGAACCTGTTGTTTACGTGACTTGTGTACACCGGTGCCTCAAACCACATTCATCTGCGCAGACGAGCTGAGCCGAGGCACAACCAAAACAATGTTTTCCCGCCAGACGCGTGGACACACGAGGTATTGTCAAATAAGTGTGGAAATAACGTTGACTTGTTAATTCATTAGCTCATTCGTTCAATCACACATTCACCTGTTGTAAAATAATAGTATTCCATTCAGCAGTTGATCATTGTCGCTGGGAAAATAATGAAACGTGTCATTTGAACAGAAGGTTTAGTGAGGCGCGAAAACGGAACCCATTCAGATTCCCCCACAGGCCAGACGACGTCATGGCGCTCAGCAACGTCACATTGATGTTACCGACCGCTCTGACGTTGCCATTCAAGTCTTTCTTCAAAGCGAACAAGAATAAATGGGTTTCTAGAAAAGCTGGCTCGTTATTTTGTCTGTGTGAAAACTATTCGTTTTGTAGGCCTTTCATCTTTTCGACTAGTTTTACAAGCCAAGACGAAATAACTAGGCATTAATGGGCCTTGGGTCAACAAGGACACGAGAAGGTTAATATTAACGCGAGCCTTTTTCTCACGTTAAGCAGTAAGCACATTAATATTGTTAATAACACAATGGAATCAGTAGATAGCTAATGTTAACAAGATAAATAAACTAATGTAACGTTACATAGCTAAAAAAAAAATGCACTAGAATAGTTTTTTCCACGGTGTCTAATGATGTTTATTAGCGTCCACAGAGGCTCCTTTTTTCACACCACGGTGAATTTTCACGCCACACCGAAAAAAAAAACCTCACGCCATAATCTCGTTGCGTTTTAAATAATGACATTAACTGCAATCGCTTCCATTTTCTTTAACATCCTCCTATTGATTCTCTGATTTGCCCCCCATCATTTTACAGGAGAAGATCTGCTAAAACCTTGGAGATGTTGCGCACTGAGCAACCTCATTTTCACTGTAGATTATTCATAGCGCAGACAAATTGTCACTGATGTCATCAATGAAAGACTTGATGACATCAAGGTGTCGGAATGCCTAAGATAACGATCGCTTTCGTCATTTTCGTTCTTTATTCATGACCCCAGGGGGGTCCTCGTGCTTTAAATGCTTGTGGGTGATCGGTTTCAGCAACAAAATCCGCCGTTATGGTTATTCCTGTAAGCTGCACATTTCCACTCTTGCATGAATTATGTGTAAAGGACGCCGTTCACAGGGTTTGTGTCAACTCACCCCAATTTCTCGCGGTCCGACCGAAGAATTCTCCAGTTCTTGGATTGTAGATCACGTCTTTCCAGCTGCCTACGGGTTCTTTGCCCTCCGCTGGGTTTTCGCTTTTTTTAGACATGCTGGAATGAGGTGTGATGCCCTGACGAAGAGCGAAGAACCTCTGGCCTCTGCCGTCTCCAAATGCACTGCAACACTCCTGATGCCAAACTGCTCCAGAAACCGGACCGACAGCAGCACGTTATGTTGTGGGGGGAGGGAACGAGGGGGCAGTGCTCTTGCGCATGCGTAAACCATGCGACCCTCAAAGAGTTACAAATTGATAATGCATTTTATCCGGAGAGCTTTGTGTTTTCAGGTAGTAGTTATCCATGTTTGTGCATGTAAAAGGCCTAAACCGATAGCAACAACAACAGGGTTATTTAAATGTTACTTTTTGTAGGTGTTACAAAATGTGTTTAGTTTCTAATTTTACATTTCGGATAATGTTGGCCCAAAATAAATGTTTTCATGGTTCTGAAACGCATATGAGCCTCATTCTGAGATTCTATGAAGATGAAATTTGACTGATGACTTAGATAGGTTTAGGCTATAGATATAGCATTTGAATACGGAAAGACTGAAATAGTATTTTCTTGTTAAACTTAATCCAGTAATCTTTGTTTTATTTGCTTCATCAGCCCTCAACATTTTCCTCAGCTTTCTGAGTGCAGCTGAGCTGTAATCAGGCAGTGCTGTTAATTAGAAGCAAGACCTCAGTAAACACAGAAGACTTATGTAACACAAAAAGAATTTGTTAAATGGGAGGGTGAAAGGGTTGTGGCAGTGTACCCTGCTGGAGCTGTCAAATGATATTTTCTTAAAGACCAAACCAAGATTGTTCTAATCAAGAGGCAATTCTATATGTTCAATTTCCTCTAATGCACAAAGTTAGCCCAAATCACATGGTCTGTTTTTGCTGCCAGTGAATGGAATTTTTTTTGTATTATTATATTGTATTATTTAATGTATTATTTTATTGAAAATTCCCATAACATTATCACAAGAAATCAACAAAAAAGGTCAAATGAAAACAACATATTTACATAACATATGAACATAGTGTGATTTTGGAGTATAGAAATATCTTTTTGCAACATATTCTTAAAACAAAAAGAATAATTGGTGTCATTTTGCAACGATGACATGTATATTTTGTCAGTGTTTCAGGAACAAAATTCGATTATTTTTTTCATTATAAATTAAAAGCCAACACTGTTAAGTTTTTCACATAATTGTGTTTAGTTGAATAAACAATTTCATAACATTAATTTGAATAAATGCTGCTTATTTATTTTCAGTTGTTCCTTTATCATTATGTGCAAAAGTCTGCTAAAAACAAATTCTCAAAGCCCACTGCCTTATCAAATACTGCATCTTACTGGTCAGCAGGGGAGAATGGGGATGCCCATGTGACCATTCCTTTTACAAAAAAATAATTTTCATGGTAACAAAAAAAAAAAAGAATAATCAGATTAACTAAGTTGTTTGGGTGAAGCATTAAAGCATGATTATCTGTGTTTTCTTAGATTTTAATAGGCATGGCATGTGTCAAAGATATTTTGTGTCAGGCTATTAAGTTTGATCACGGCTGTCAAGGATAACTGCAACATGTTGTCCCTTACCACTACATTGATGAACTTGGTTAGCTGCTAGTTGGTCAAACTAGTTCTTAAGGCAGCCTTAAGTTACTATGTAACTGACCTTAGTTCAGTAACCTTTCACACATATTTGACAGAAGTAAGCTATTATCAAGTAGTGTCTTGATTCTGATTAACTTTATACTTTGTAATTCAAATGTATTGAGATATTTAACCAAGACAAGATTGTTACTTGATGGGGTTTTTTCTATTTTTTTTTTTTTTTATCAATATATTTATTACATTTTTAACAACATATATTACATACACACCAGGAACAAAAATATAAAATGCAGTATAGACACATATTAATGTCTTCGCATCATTACAACATAGCATATCTCCATTTGTACAGGATTCACACCCTGAAGACTACTAAATTAAAACAGTAAAATAAATTAAAATTAAAAAAAATATATATATATCTATATATATATATATAAACAAAGAAACAAAAAAACCACATACATAACATTAAGGCCTCCTAATACAAATACATCCTATAATCTTCAATTGTCTCCTTAAACATGTCATTATCCTCCTCTATGGAGGATCTAAAGGGATTCCAAACATCTTCAAAAGTCTTACTCTTTCCTTTAATAACATATGTTATTTTCTCCATTGACATATTCAGTACCATCTCCCTGAGCTATCTTTTTATGCTGGGTGGTTCTAGATTCTTCCAATGTAATGCAATGAGGCGTTTAGCTTGCAAGCTGCACATAGAAATAAAGATACATTCCTTTGACTTAAGCTTAGGATACATATACAGTAGAAAAATCTTTGGTCCAAAAGGACGATTCACCTTTATTATTTTACCAATCATATTATGCACTTCTTTCCAGAATTTCGATATTTCCTCACATTCCCATATACAATGGAAATAGGTACCTTTACAAACATTACACTTGGGACATGTATCTGGTATATTTTCATTAAATTTGTTTAATAATACTGGAGTTATGTATACTCGCATCAGCCAATTATATTGCAACAACTTTAGTCTTGTATTAACTGTTTGTACTTGAGCATCTTGACAAATCTCACTCCATTCATCTGATGTGATCTCCTCGTTAAGATCCTTACTCCATGCTCCTAAACGAGAGCTAGAAGACTCCGGGGAGCCCTCTACCAACATATTATACAGAAGAGAAATCCGACCTTTATCATAACAATCTTTGGTGACTACTCTTTCCAAGACTGATAATGGTGGTATATTTCCAGTACTTTTTTGAAATGATAAAATGAAACTTCTTATCTGTAAGTACCTAAAAAAATTACTCTTTGGAATATCAAATGCATTACTCAATTCTTGAAATGACATAAGATTGTCTTCCTTATATAAATCTTTTATACTTTTAATACCTTTTTCTGCCCACATCTTAAAACCTACATCTACTTTTCCCTGACTAAACTTAGGATTTCCCCATATTGGACAGTAGCGAGATATCTCACTTATATAGGGTTTTTTTTCTATTTACTAAGGACCATGTCTATGACCAAATAAAATAAAGAAACTGGTTTCAGTTTTAAAAAATGTTGCAATTGTCCCCGTGGACTGATGCAACCATCTCGTGTTGAGTTGCAAAGTACGTAATATGTGCACATGTTACAGTCATAGGGGCGAGTAGCAGACTAATGTGACTTTATTGTATTAAGATTCTGGCTCTCTAATACAAAAAGTGTTGCAAACTCCTTGATTGTTGACTGTTGGATTTTTACTTTGTTCTTCTCTATATTTAGAAATAAACTTGTCTGGTTGTCTGGTTAGTTTAGCTTGTTTATTAGTTACAAACTGAATAATTATTTTTTAACTATAAGTTTTGTGTTTGCCAGAAAATGTGGTAGCAATTTTAATGATTTACAGACATTAGTAAGGCAGCTATACGTTCTGCAACACAGAGACATAAAATGACCAAACAGTAGCCTACATTTATCACATTCAGTATCATATTTAATATTTTACTATACTGAAATATGTTGGATTTGTAATCCATAAACAATCCTTAAGGCATATCCTTAATGTATAAAACGAGATGGTGTGTTTTTTTGATTTTCTCAACACTAGCACCTCAGATCCTCACTATCCTCTTATCTTGTACAACTGTTCAACTACTAAGGCACTTACTCTTAAACCATTAACCAAAATATAACCTATTAAGAAATTGTTTGCTCTTTCAAAATATCGGTAAGCTTGCATTGCAGCACTTGCCTTATCAAGATGAACCATTCTTTATTTTCTCATCCCTTTGTATTAAAATGTCTTCAGTCTAAATGTTAACATATAGCACAAAAAACTAAGAGCAAATGTCCAAAGAGTATGTGCCATAAACTTCCACTGTCCTAAACAGGACTGTAAAAAATCCCCATTACAAACACATGACTGTTGAGATCATGGTTTCTTCAGTAGTATTTAGGTCAGAGCAAAGAAATGTTTCAAGATAAATGTATTTATTTAAGTGTTTGTCAAGCTTCCATGTTTTTTCTAGAATGTACACCATGCAGTCTCGAAAATAAGTCCTACACTGTTTTAACAGTATTTTAATCTGCAAGTTTTTAAATCCTTATTTTAACTATCATAAATGCCTGGCCTGTGTTCATCTTTTGCCATATATGGTTATGTTTTTGTCCCTTATACTCCCACTCTCTATTTTCTGAAATATGTAACTAGATCAAGTAAGAAATGTCTTGATTTAATAATAACAGTAATAATGCACTGATTCATTATTGCAGTGTCAGAAAACGTACGGTTGCTGTCCAGCTAATTGCACCCAGAATTGTTAGTTTTAAAATAGCATGCTTTATTTCCTGCTGGTGATGTGTGTGATTTCACATTCATTTTCAGCTTTTGCTTGAGTCTCCTAGAGAATGCCAGTAAATGCCAGTGTCTACCCTCTTCTACTTTCAGCTTTTGTCATGTTTTTGTAGCACTGCCCTAGACTTGATGGCTTTCGTTCTTGGGCTGTTTTGGTGAAAGCACATCCCGTATGACTTGTTTTTAGGGGGAAACTGTGGCATTAAATGTTCATACATTGTGCAGTGTCAGTTTCACAAAATCACAATTTGCAACATCAAAATCCCAGCATCTCAATCACATTAAAAAATATTTTTTTAAATATTATGTTATATAAGTTTTTCTGTTTCAAATGTTGTTTTGATAGTCTTAGCGAGGGAGTGTAAAAAGTCTCCCCCAGTGCAGTTTCTATTCAACATTGTTGTTTTTATAGCTGTTAAATGTCAACTTCAGGTCAGTGTTTATATGTTAAAGACTCTTTCAGCCTGGTGTGTAAGTGTCCCTCCTCAGTTTCTCCTGGTAACAGCCAATGGCACGCAAGTGCTCTCACTGTCTACTGCATGTTTAAGCTAAACCTGCTCATTGCGCTCGACGATTTTGCACTAGATTTGCATTTTCTACACTTTAGTCGTCTTTTTTAAAAAAAAAACACAAACTGCGCTGTGAGTAAGAGAATGCTAGAAATAGAAACTGAAAGAAAGCGACTCAATATATACTGCCGTCCACTCCGCTTGCGCTTCACATTACGCAGAAATGCTCCTCTTTGTAACCTTCGCTTTTCTTGTAGCATTATCCTGGGCTCTTCCAAGGGGTAAGTCTTTCATCCTGTTACAGCAATCTTTCCGAAACCAGGAATTGATGTTCAACAGCTCGTATTTTCCTCTATTATTATCTTTTGTGTTAATCATTTTTAAGCGATAAAACTCTCGTGTTTGTGTTGTTGTTGTTAGATATTTGTGTTAAGTTCGAGCGCAGCGTTTTAAAAAACGGGACAGTAGTGGAGAGGATCCTTGTCAGTGATGCACATTTAAAGGGACAGTTCGACAAGCAAGCTGACGTCAGACCAATTCAGGATGAAGTGCTGCAAATGATGGTGGAGAGTCATCGTGAAACAGCAAGTAAGGAATCTTAATGCAACAATTTATGAGGTTTAGCAATAGAAAAGGAAGGATAGTGTCAGCGGCGTCATGCCTGTTTAAAGTGCACGTGCCCCCCGTCAGGTTTCTGAGCCAATTGGATTGCAGCTAACAGCGGAATATTATTTTCTATATGACACAGTTACACAAAAAAATCCCGGGGCTTCCTTCACTGAATTCCTCTTTCGGGTGAAACAATTTACAGATGTGTGTATCTGTAAGCAAGATGTATGTTGATTTCATAGTATAAACAGCTTTCAGAAACTGTAATGTGATTTTTAAAAGTGCTTGAATTTAGACTGAAGTCAGCGAAAAAAGCTTTTGATGGTGTAAATGTTTTTTAGCGCTCTAAATTACAATGTTTTTATTAAATTCACAAAGTAACTAAAACGTTTATGGTATGACCCTATAGACGGGGTTCTATGTAGTTAAAAGACAGAATTAGTTTACTTTGACTTTAGAATTAGTTAACTGTTATATTTCAAGAGATATTTCAACATACTCGCGCCCCACCTCACCCACTCGTGCCCTCTCAAAATATGCATTCATAAAAAATGAACTAAAACATACATTACATATCAAATACAAATAAAAATGTATTTTATGACGAACGCAGTGCTCTCGCATATGTTGAGGTGCGCGTGCGCAGTAAACCCGGGTAGCATAATCTGACGGGTAGGATCAAAAATGTCAGAACAAGCAGAGCAAAAAACATAATTGATGGACAAGCAGTCTTTATCAGGGAAAAGACATCAGCGCAACGAAAGGAAAACTAAAAAAGCCCGAGATGAAGCCAGTGCATCAATTCTGTTGACGTTAGTAAGATAATGTGTTTTATTGTCGGTAATAATTTAACCACCAACAACAACACATCTGGCTTAATATTTTAGTTTCCATGACTTAAAATGTATTCTATAAAAACAACAAAGCAATGTTTAGTAGGCCTATATGGTTTAATTATGGTTTCATTGATCAACGCTGTTAAAATACATAATTCAAAATAAATAATTTACATTAAAAGGCACTAAAGGGCTGATAATTGTTGTTATTACACTTATAGGATGATCAAAACTTATATATATATAAAATGTATAAAATATATAATTTTGGTAAATACAAATTTATCATAGTAAAACTGCTTAATTTTATTTTGTGATTTCTGAATGCTTGAGACCATAAAATGACCAATCACACTCTATTAATAACATTATAGCCATAGGTAACTGTCTAGGGCTACAATTGTAATTTATGAATAACACAATGCAATTACAATTTATTTATTTACTTTCATATTTTAATACAGTTCTATTTTGACCCGTTATAGTACTATAGTATATATATATATATATATAGTATATATAGTATATTTTGAGGGAGGGGGCACAACAGTACTAGCTGCTTAGGGCACCCATTTGGCCAGCAGCGGCCCTGCCTGTATAAAATCTATTTTTAGTAGTTATATTTTTAATATCTTTATATATAAAATACCTTGATGCATAAGTGAGTAAATTATATTAAATGTCTGTTACTTTCACATGTAATACATGCACAATGTTCACTGGTGAGGGTGCTGTGGTTTATGAATATCGAATGCTATTCTTTGGTGATCCAGCAAGTGGTGCTATTTATTGGGTTAAGTAAAAATATCTGAATTATGGTAATAAAACGTGGTCTGTCAGGTATTTTAATGCAGCCTCTTTGTTACAATTAATTTGTCTTTATTTTTTAGATTATTCGACATGTATACGTTTGAGGGAATGTAAGCTGCGAGGACATCAAGTCCTGCAGCTGTCCGACAGGTTTCAGCTCAATGGCAGAGATTATCTGTGGTTAGATTCAGACAGTGATTCATGGACAGTGTTGATGCCAGAGGCGAAGGATCTAAAGCAGTCGTGGACACTTAAGGCCGAGCATGCGCGTCTAGAGAAAATACACCTGAAGGAAGAATGCGAGGAATTCATTAAACAGATGAATGACACCCAGAATCAAGAAGGTAAGGACTTCGTAGAAAGAATTCATTGATGCACTTATTAAAAAAAGAATAATAATTGTTTGTTGCCATACAAAGCACTCTCTATTTATACATTTTACACTACACTTTTGTGAGTATCAACTGTTACCATTTGATTTGTACTAAACTGTAATTTGATTGATGATTCCAGGGCTTGGTTTGTTAAGAGTGTTGGCTCCAGTTTGCGGCTCTTTTGTCTTTGTGGGATTTGTGTTTGTAAGCCTCCTTCTCTTCAAACGACACGGTGAGCAAATGACTAAAATCATGTACATACCAGTCAAACAACTACCAATGATTTTTTAAATGAATAAAACATTATATGAAGACAATAGTGCAAAAATATGTTTTGTTTGGTGTCAGTCACATGTAACAAGGTCTCGTTCTTCTTTCTTTGTCTTGCTCTTCCTCTTTTGTTCAAAGCAGGTCATCAGCCAGGAGGTGAGATGTTTAACACTGTTTACCAAATGCTTTAATTGCTGCAATATAAAGGCTGACAGAAGATTACATATTGACACTGTGGACTTGGTGGTACTCTGTGATCTAAGGTTCCCAGACACAGACGATCTGAAGGATGTCTCTTATTCTAGTTAATAAGAAGTGAATTTTACTAAAATGGATTTAATAGTACAACTTGGTTTAAAAAAGGGTGATAAGGGGTGTATGTTCACCTAACGTGTAACTACTTTGCCCACAGTTTACATTACAGTGTTACAGTGTATCAAAAAAACAAGGTGAAAATGTTTGACTTTATGTGATAACAACATTAAAGTAAAAAAATATTTGCTGTCAGCTATGCTTAAGGTTACAGCAACCCAATTCCTTCAGTAATAGTGGATTTTATAGAAATGAAAAACATGTCAGCACATTAATACAACAAACAGAGGTTTTTGATGTCTATAACTATTTCTAAAAAGCTATTATGCGCATTCCTTAAAGGAACATTTAACTCAAAAATGTACTCACCCTCTGTCCATCCAAGATGTAGATCAGTTTGTTTCTTTATTTTAAGAAATTTAGCATTACTGCATTTGCTCACCAGTGAATGGGTGCCGTCAGAATGAGAGTCCAAACATCTGATAAAAACACCTCAATAATCCCCATGACCCCATCTTTACAAATTAAAAATGAGCAAATCCATCATTAAGGTGTAAAACACAAGTCCATAATCCAAAATAATGTTACCTCCATTGAAAACATCCATCCCCTGTTGTCCTCTTCATCAAAATCCCCCAACAAATTTGTTTAGAATGATTTTAGATATTTTCACTTGATCTATGCATAGTTCAGGCAAGATTTTCTATTTTTACAGAAAGCTATGTAATCAAGAAATGACCGAAGCAATAGTTTGACGTTCTACATTTTGTAGATGCATCTTCTTGATAGATTAGTTTACTAGAAATACAGGATATTAGTTGCACACTTGTTGTGGATGTTTTTATCAGCAGTTTGAGTTCTATTACAGCACCCTTTCACTGTTTTCTGTGCACATTGAATGGCCTGAGAGTCAGCAAACTTAAAGCAAATGTTCATGTTTGGGTAAGCTATTCTTTTAAAATGGCAGCGCCAGTGGACTAGCCCCAGGATGTGTAAAATGTGTCATTCCAGACTGGTGTTTCTATAGTTTTCAGTCATATAAGACCGGTGTATCCTCTATTTGCATGCTGTTTATTATCAGATGTGTTATTTATGGTTTCTTCTAGGTGTATTGGGCTCACTTATCCACTATCCAGCCCATCATCTTGAAGTACCATTGAACAGATAGACTCAAAGGGACATCTCTCGCATTCCAGTGCTGAAGGATCCCTGTAGCAATCACCCAACCTGCCCGACCACATTATTGTGAAGAATCAACTCTTTGTCTTGATTTCAGAAGTCCTAGAATGATTTCTAATAAAATGATCTTGAAATCTTAATTTTTAATTAGTGTTAGTAGTATGCATAACATACTACTGACGAATGTTGCAGAATGCACTAGTCTACCTATATTAAAACCAACTGATATTCTGCCATTTGTATAGCACAATGATGGTTTCCCTTCTCTAAAACAGCAGGTAACGCTTTCGAAAGCATCAGTATACCAAAAGATTCAATACTATTCAATACCAGCTTTTTTTGTGTGAATTAATGCAAAAAGACCAAAATTAGCGAATAGCCAAATAAAACGTCTTCTTTATTATTCACTGAACTTTTAATGTATTTATTTTCTCGGATAAAGATGCAATCATTTTATTTAATATGTGCAAATAAATGCTGTGTAATAAAAATATGAATTATGTAGTGTAATAACATGTTAAATAAGCTATTAGAGATAAACCAATTCATGTATTCATAATAATTATTGTTTCCTTATATTTCCTTCTTTAGGTAAAGTTAATGTTTAAAAATAAAATGATTTATGTAAAAACTGTTTGGTTTGTCTGCCTTTCATCACTTTGACTGAGTCTGTGATTCACCTTAGTAGGTCAACTTAATATTTTAGTATGGTTTATAGATTCATAATGACAGGAAATTATAAACTAGCCTACTAAAAGGACGAAAAAATATCAACTGTGTAGCATTCATATTCAATTAATTACAAGTTTTGAATGATTACAATTGTTTGTATTTGTTCATATACAAATTGCTCAGTGAGCACTACAAAGGATAAGTTACATTTACAGATTGTACTGGTGAACTACACTTAACCTTGGCCAAGAGAGTGGGAATGTTGTCGTGTCAAATTGCCTCTTTTTTTCTCACATTACATCACATCCCTTGTGTTAGGTTTGGTTTCTGCCGGCAGAGTGTGCTGTTCGAAAACCTCTGGGATAGTTTCTTATAGTTATCAAAATTACATCAACTGGAAATACATGCACATTTTCACTTACAGAACTTGCTAGTTCCGCACCGTTTACCGTGTTTTATGAGTATCGGAACGATATTACAAGACGTTACATCACGCGAGTTTCCACACGGACATTTTTATTGGCTGGACAGTAATAGCTCATGCAGAAACAAAACCGACTAGCAACACCAGTCTATGAAATCCTGCTCACACTGGCGTCTGAATAAGTTTTCTCTTCATTGTTGCCATTTGAAGACTTATACGAGAAGATGGGAGTGCCTAAATTTTATCGATGGATATCGGAACGTTATCCGTGTCTGAGTGAAGTTGTCAAAGAGCATCAGGTGAGCTAGTTTGGCTAAATATAACAGGCCGCATAGAGATCATTCAACGTTACAGCTCTGATCAGAAGCTCAAACCTTACATCTAACAGACAGTAAAACCTCTGTTTTACTTTCTCTCCTCCACGAACATAAATATATATATATAGGGGGTTTTAGCTTTATATTTTACCGACATTGTTTTTACAACGTAACGTTACATTATAATGACTTTTTCAAAATGTAACGTTAATGAGCTGTGTACATAGACAGCACTTCAAGCGTCGGAGCGTTAGGCGATAGAGCGAGCTATCAATCTGAAATATTTTGACAGCTAGAGACGAGGAGCACAAGCTCAAACAGTAACGTTGGCAGGTGCTTCAAGTTCACAATCAGCAACATTTCTGACCATTGTTCGAATAAAGCACACATTTAGCCCTTTTAGCATATTTACACTTTAATATTTAGTATATTTATTTGTTGAAAAGGCGAAGAGCCACTATTATTCCTTCCTAATAGACTATATATAGACGACGCTTTAAATCAGAGATCCGTTAAATGACGTATTTGTCAGTTGAAGGTATTTCAGTCTTAAATGTGTTATATTCTTTTTTTATGACTAACGTTATTAACTTTAAACTTTGCGTTAAATGTAATACATACATGAATCATAATTTAATTATTTGTCTTTTTTTATTAACTAAAGTTTTAGTTATTTTGTTATGTGCTTTTGTCATTTGTATTCGTTTTTCTATTTATATTTTATTTTTTATTTTAAGTTTAGATTTATTTTAGTTTTATTTTATTTTTTTTATTTATTTTTTTAGTCCATGTACTTCAACATAATTTATTTATTTCACTTAGTTACAAAAAGCGTTTTGTTTTTTAGGTTTTTCATGTCATAATATTTTGTTTAGGTTTTTCATACAGCATGTCATACAATATTTGTATTGAGTACTTGTTGTTAATATTATTTTAAAGTTGCATTATAGTCCAAAGATTTTTTTTTTTAATTTTCAGAGACATTAGTCATATCTGATCAAGTTTACACCAACCAACTTGTGCTCTCTCTCTTATCCCAGATCCCAGAGTTTGACAACTTATATTTAGATATGAATGGGATTATCCACCAGTGTTCCCACCCCAATGATGAGGACGTACACTTCCGTATTTCTGAAGAGAAGATATTTGCTGATATTTTTCACTACCTGGAGGTGCTCTTTCGCATCATTAAGCCCAGGAAAGTGTTCTTCATGGCTGTCGACGGTGTGGCACCCAGGGCCAAGATGAACCAGCAGCGTGGAAGAAGATTCCGGTATAGCAGAAGACCTCAATATCACATTAAATGTACCTTAAAATATGAAAGGCTTAAGGATTTTTATTTGATGCTTTATGACAAGCCGTGTATTAAAAAGTTCTACATTTGTCTTTTACAGTTCTATTTGTACTGATCAAGTGTGCAAATAACTGTGTTAGGGCAGATAAAAACAACACGTATATTGCCAACCCCAAACATTTTTTTACATTTTTTATTAATGAATTAATTTTTGAAACATCGAAATAACTTTGTTTTGTCCTTTGTGCTTTAAAGGTCAGCTAAAGAAGCTGAGGAGAAAATCAAAAAGGCCTTGGAGAAGGGTGAAGTTTTGCCCACAGAGGCCCGATTTGACTCTAACTGCATCACTCCTGGTTTGTGTGCATCTTTATTGCACTTATTCTTGTCTAAGTGATGTTGCATACTGTTTTTTTCTATCAGTTTATGGCAGGATTCCATATAAATACTTAACCAGCTTCTTAATTGTATACCTTTTAAGATTTAAATGTGATTTGATAGGGTGGTTATTACTGGGTGCCTGGTGTTTTTTATGGGACTTTTTTCTGATAAATTCTGTTTCTCTTACTCGACCTCTGTAGGAACGGATTTCATGGCCAGGCTTCAGGAACAGCTTAAATATTTTGTCCACAATAAACTTTCCACAGACAAGTCGTGGCAGGGAGTGAATGTGTATTTGTCTGGTCATGAGGTGAGTTACGTGACTTCAGAGCCTTGTGTGTTTCTGTGAAGACTTTCTGATTCATGCTTTTTCTCAGACCCCTGGTGAAGGAGAGCACAAGATCATGGAGTTCATCCGTTCTGAGACCACAAAACCAGGCCATAACCCAAACACAAGACACTGCCTTTATGGTCTGGATGCCGATCTGGTGAGAACAGAAAAACTTTGGTCATAGTCTATTTATTTGATGCTTTCTCATCCTTTCTCTTTTGTTTTTTCTAGATAATGCTTGGCTTGACCAGCCACGAGCCTCATTTTTCCCTCCTCAGAGAGGAAGTTCGTTTTGGAGGGAAAAAGTCACAAAAGAGGTAAGTGTGGCATTATTTTCATTGCGCCGACTTGAAAGTGTGTGTTTCTTTATTAAGTGTTATCTGGTCTGTAGGATAACAGCTCCTGAGGAGACAACCTTTCATCTGCTTCATCTCTCCCTTATGAGGGAATACATCGACTATGAGTTTTCAGAGCTCAGGGTGAGAATATATGTCTCGCGCACAAATCTGGACACAGTTATTGGAAACGATAAACTGACCTGTAGATTTCCTTTAGAAAAAGATCTCGTTTGAATACGACCTGGAGCGGATCATAGACGACTGGGTTCTGATGGGTTTCTTGGTGGGCAATGACTTCATCCCTCATCTTCCTCACCTGCACATCAATCACGATGCACTGCCACTGCTCTATCGAACTTACATCAGTGTGCTGCCCAGTCTGGGGGGTGAGTCGGTACACCTGCGAATCACAGCGCTTGTGACTGTTACTGTAATATCATGCTGATGAGGTGCTGATTACTGTTGTCTCCCTCAGGCTACCTGAATGAAAACGGTCATCTCAACCTTGCGAACTTCGAGAAATACCTTGAGAAGTTGTCGGATGTGAGTTAATGAAATATTAGGAACGGAAGTCACCTCTGTGATACCGCCAGCACTTGTAACATTAATCCAGAACAAATGCACCAGATTTATGATAACAATGATTCCCAATTCATTATATAAATCAAGATCCACTCCGTTCAGCTCTTAGTCCATGCCATCACTCTCTTCTGTGTTTTCAGTTTGACCGGGAGCACTTCAGCGAGGTGTTTGTTGATCTGAAGTGGTTTGAGAGTAAGGTGGGGAACAAATACCTGAACGAAGCAGCTGGGCTGGCAGCTGAGGAGGCCGGTGCCAAAGACTTGAAGAAGAGTAAGGTAAGGTTAAGGGGTTTAGCAGTAAGCAGCCTGATGGATCATATACAAAAGCATACATGCATTTATCCTATTTGCTTTGAAAATCATCACAAACAATGAGCAGCCTATCCTTGTTTAATTGAGGCGGGTGTTAGAAGTAACAATGTGCTGCCGGCATTGTCTCATGTGAGTCAGGTTCCTGTTTTCTAAATGAATGTGCCACTGTTCCTGCCCTCTTTTGTCTCTTTATGAAAAGGGGTTTGATGAATGCTCTATAGCAATGCTGTCTGCGTTGTGTAGTTTTCTAGCTGGTATATAATAAGTATTTAAAATAATTAATTAGTAAAAATGATTCTTAATTATAAGAAGAACTAGTGATGCATTTATATGTATATAATATGTAAATATCCGCCATAATCTTTAACTGAAACAGTGTTGTTTAAAGGGATAGCTCACAAGTCATTTGCTCACCCTCATTTCATTCCAAACCTGTATGGGTTGATTTTTTTTGCTGAGCACTAAAGAAGATATTTTAAAACAATGTTGGATGAATAGAGCCACTGTTGTTGTAATGGCTTTAAATCAGAAATAAATGAAAAAACAGTCGACATGGAAGTCAATGGCTACCGTCAGCTGTTTGGTTAACAATATTCTGTTTGGTTTCTTTTGTGTTTAACACACAGAATTTTCATTTTTGAGTGAACTAACTTTTTTAGTTCGTCAGTAGCTGTTTCATGCACACAATGTAGATAAGCTACAGCAGACTCACTGCACTGAGAGCAAAATGATACTAGCAGTTTGTAAAATATGATGAGTTGAAATGGCTCTGAGGCAGCTCAGTGTTAAAGAACTTGACTGTGACCCGGGTGAACACGACACCCTTAACAGCCATAGAGGTTTTAATTACTGAAACTTTGTTTTTGGTTTTTGGCTTAATGAAAACTTTAGTTTTTCTTTTGGTTAAAATGTAGATGTTTTGTTTTTTTGAAAGCACAATCGATGCAGCTCATACAATTAATAGGCTAGGATTTAGAATATCTTACTGTGTAATGTCATTAATAATGAAAGCCATTATTCACTGGTGAACAGCTGTGCTAAAGCCTTTTTTTTTTTCTTGACCATAGCTCGTTGTATGGTAAAGATCAATGGGAAAAATCTGTTTTATCTATTTACTTACTTTTTATTTTTTTCAGTCTTCGGATGACTCTTTGTGTCTCGCTGCTCTTGATGGAGTCAGGGACTCTCACAGCACTCCAGGAAGAGGTACACAAACCCACACCCCAAGTCAGTTACTGTCTCATCGTTTTAGACACTGGCTAGCACTTTATTTTAGAATCCTGTGTACTGGGAACCAACCCTGAACCTAACTCTACAACTAACCTTATTACTTCCAAGTCATGCATAAGCGCACACACTGTAAAATGAAGTGCAGCCACACAGTAAGACACATTTTAAGGCGTTCAGATTCGAAATAAAGCGTAATATTTTTCACAATGCCCTAGAGGGTGCAGAGGAAGATGGTGAGGATGATGACATGTTTGAAACAGAGTTTCGACAGTATAAGCGCACCTACTACATGACCAAGATGGGTGTTGAAGTCGTCTCAGAGTAAGTATCCATTCATTTGAATCTTGGAAAGGATCCGCACCTGATAATGAATAGTCCTGTAATGAGAAGACTAATTTTGATGATATCATCTTGCAGTGAGTTTTTGGCCAATCAGGCTAAGTGTTACGTGGAGGGGATCCAGTGGATCTTGCATTACTACTACCATGGAGTTCAGTCTTGGAGCTGGTGAGCTGATTGACAGAGTGGTGGAAAAACAAATAGTGAATTAGCTTAAAAATAGGGCGGCATGATTTGGGAAATATATTTGTTCTGTTTAAAAATGGCAAAATCCTGGTTTGCATAATAATTCTAATTTTCTGCTATGACAGAAATCTACCCTTAAGCCCTTAAATTGGTGTTCCTAGCACTTTAATATTAGTAAATGCTTTATTATGATTAATCATGTAGTCCTACTTAAGAGTGCCAGGTACAAGAAAATAGATTGGGTTGGTTTCCTCTCAAATCACTACAGGTATTATCCGTACCACTACGCCCCTTTCCTTTCTGATGTGAGAAACCTGTGTGGTCTCACATTGACATTTGATCTGGGCAAACCCTTCATGCCGTTCGAGCAGCTCTTGGGCGTCCTGCCTTCAGCCAGCAAAGACCTTCTTCCACAGTGTTACCAGGTGCCACACACACTTCATGTCCCTGTCATGTCATTGTTCGTTAGAAACTCTGCCTCCTTTATTGACTCACTGTCCTTTACAGCATCTGATGACCTCACCGGGCTCACCCATTGTTGAGTATTACCCTCAAGACTTCAAAACGGACCTGAACGGCAAGCAGCAGGAGTGGGAAGCAGTGGTGCTGATCCCATTCATCGACGAGGTGCTTTAAACATCTACGTTCACTGTGTATCTCACCATAACAAATGGAACAGAAGTGCAGTTTTTATGATATGATATACGTTTGCATTCAGAAACACTTGTTAGCTGCTATGGAGCCCTACACTCATAAACTGGCTCCGTCAGAGAAGGCCCGGAACAGACATACAGAGTGTGCTGTCTACTGCTTTGATAAAGAGATGGACTATGTTTACAACTCCCCCCTCCCCCTGCTCTTCCCCAACATCGTCCACTGCCACGTCAGGTATGTCCTGTCCGTTGCTGAATCTGCATTCCACAGTATATTTCACCCAGTCACATGTTAAATAATAAATCATGTGCTCATTTTAATATAGTCTTAGACGTTGAACACTTTTCACTGTATAGTTACAGATGCATGTAATTATTATAATTTCTTGTTGTTATTTGTTTTATGGTTGAACTTTCAAATGTCACATTTCTGTATGTGCTTGTATACTTGCCATTTTATAATTAAGATAAGGTCTAATTAATGTTACGAATTATTTAATATTCATAATAATAATATCTTGTCTTCAATTTAATATGGTTTCACATTTCTGTATTTACATTTACACCTGGCAGTTTATAATAAACTGATAAATTCTAATTAATAATGTTGTTTATTATTTAATATAAATATCTTGCCTTTATTTTAATGTGTTACGGTTCTGTATTTATCTTTACACCTTACACTTTTTAAATAACAGATAAATTGAACATTACTACAATTTATTTTATTTATTTTTTAATAATAATAATAATAATAATTTCCTGCCTTTAGTTTGATATGGTCACATTTCTGTATTTACACTTAATGTATATAATGTAAATATAAATTAATATAAATTATTTAATATTAATGTTTATTAATTGATATTTGATTACAAATGTTAATAAAATAAAATGTTGATATAATAATTATTTATATATATATATATATATATATATATATAATATAATGTAATATATTTTCTTGTCTTTTGGAAGTAACATCCACCGTGTTTATGTTTTTAGGCAAACGCCTATCCCGATGGATGCCTGGCGTGTTTCACTGGATCATGTAGCGCGTAGGATTGACAGAGGATCTCTTTATTTCTGTGGCTTCCCCACCTTACAGCACATCCGTCATAAAGTAAACAGTCCCCAATCCGCCTGTGTGCAGATTATCACTTATTATCCTATTAATGAGGATCATTATTAATGCTGATTGTCTTGCTGTATATCTCACACAGTTTTATAAGAAGAAATTTGGAGTGATGGTGTTTCAACAAAGCAGCAGAGGGGAGAACATGATACTGGAGATTTTAGCCAGCCACGAACTGGAACAGGTGGGGAGGCCTTGACTTGACTTGTAGTTTTAATGAGTTTTTTGAGACTATTTGGAAAGCCAGTGTAGCTTTTTTCCCTCTGTGTTCTGTTCTTTGTGAGCCGGGACCATGTTGACATATTGCTTCCTTTAATTTATTCCCAATTATTCAATTTAAAAGATCCTTCTTAAACCTGCTGAAACCCTTTTTTTGATGCATGTTGTTTCATGTTAATGTGGTAATGTGTGTGTTTCTCGGTATTGTAGGTGGAAGATGTCTCAGCACTGGTTCTTGGAAAGTCTTTGTTTGTGAGCTGGCCTCATTTGATGGAAGCTCGAGTTGTAGCAGTTTCAGATGGAGAAACAAAGTAAGTTTGTTTGCTGTATTGATATTTCTAAATTATTTTCTGACTTACAGAGTCAAGTAATTCATTTAAACTCTCTTTTTTTTAGACTGTTAATACTGTCTCACTCCTAATCTGCAGGTTTTCTTTAGACGAACCATCAGGGTCACAGATGTTGTATTTGGGTAACACTCTACCGCCTACTAAAATCACCCATCTGACTGATAAAGAGCAGAAGGAGTGGGTCAAAGAAGTTCAAGGCCTCTCAGAGTAGTATGCTGCCATTTTTATTCATGTTATTGGCGCTTGTGAAATCGTAAGCTGTAATGTTTTGGTCTGGCTGATGCAGTGTCCTTATGTAAAATCTTACTTCATCTGCTTTTCAGCTTCAACAAGCGCAAAGGCATTGCAATCAATGAGACGGATGTGGTGGTATACGCCCAGCTGCTGACAGGCAGGAAGTATGTCATTGGTCAAAACGGAAATGTCCATTTGGAAAAGCAGTTTGCCAAGCAGGTCCTGCCCTATCCCTACCAGACCATTGTGAAGGTAAATATTCGCACCAGCTCAAAATTAAACCAGGATTCTAATCAAGAATCTAATCTAATTTTTTCACTTTAGGATATCAAAGCCTTCGATTCATCTTTGGCACGCTTCAGGACACTGGAGGAGCTGTTTCCCCCAGGAACTGTTGTCTTTATGGTTGGAAACCCATATTATGGCGCAATGGGAGATGTATGTACTGGTTTTTGTGCTCTCCGGCCCAGCTGAAGTTTGTTAAATGCCAGTTATGTAGGATTTCTTCTGTTTGCTTAGGTACAAGATTCTAGTGATGTCATCAGTGAGGGACGGGTTAGAGTGGTCTTCTCTGTACCGTGTGAACCTCAGCTTGATGCCTTAATACAGAACCAGCATGTAAGTCTTGAGCCTGTCAAGAAGGCTTTGCCATACTCTGTTATTACACTGTAAGTTTGGTCTTGGTCTGCTTTCGACTTCAGATTTGATTAATAGTCTTTTGTTTTTGTTTAGAAATACTCTGTGAAGTACAGTCCTGGGTATGTGCTCGCCTCCCGCCTTGGTGTCACCAGCTACCTCGTCTCAAGGTTCTCCGGTAGCATCTTCATCGGAAGAGGGTCCAAGAGAAAGTCAGTGAATAAAACATGCACGCATACTTTGATTTTGAATTTATATTCTGGTATGGGACGTTTTTATTTATTTTATTTTTTTTGTGGATATTTGACACTTCCCTTTGTTTGACGTTTAGCTTTGCCATCATCTGACCATCACTTACAGTTAATTAAAAAAAAAAAAACTAGTAGTTTTATAATTCTGGTAAATATAATCTTTAGCAAATTTCAAAATGAATATCCTTTCTTCATACTTCACATTTATAATTTGATGCCTAAATTCTCTTGCAGTTTATTTATTTATTTATTTATTTTCCATAGTATTTCGATGTTGGCAATTTATTGGTTATCAGTCATAATATTAAAAAAAAACACTATTGGTGTACAATTATAAGCACATAATTTTAATAATTGTCCACCCACGGGATTTGGATATTTATTATTTAGGAAAAAATCTTGTTTTTATTTCCCTGACATGAACAGTCCTCATGGAGAGCAGAAAGTCAATGTGGGCCTTAATCTCAAGTTCAACAAGAAGAATGAGGAAGTTCCTGGCTACACCAAGAGAACCGAGAAAGAGTGGCTCTACTCCGCTGCTGTAGAGGAACTTTTATCTGAATATTTAGAGAGGTGTGTATGTGTGTGTGCGGTGTACCTGTGGTTTTGCAAATATTTTAACTTTTTTTTTTTTTTTTTTTCGTCCTTGTTCCTCAGATTTTCAGAGCTGTTTGACTTTGTATCACGAAACAGTCATGATGACGTCTTTTACGAAGATGACATCTGGCCGGGAGAAGATGAGAATGGGTGTGTTTTGAATTAGACAAGCGGTAGTACATAGAATGCAAATCCTCTTGTAATATTACTTTATTACAAAATTGTTATATTGTTATTCTGAATGCGATACATTTTCAGTATGTCAGATTTGATAACAGTGACTGATTATCATTTGTGATGCCTTAAATAGGGCTGAAAAGGTCCAGGAGATCCAGGGCTGGTTGAAAAACCATCCAGTCAGTTCCTCTTCCCGAGCTTCATGTGATCTGCAGATCCTGGACGCAGGCATTGTGGAGAAGATCGAAGAGGAGCTGGAGAAAACAAAGGTGATGATCGCAAACAAACCTCAACAATTGCAATACTTGTTCCTGTCTTTCTATGAATGATGTGTTGAACACGTGTGGTTAACAGGCAAAGAAAATGAACAAGAAAGTACGGGTCACTGTGAAGCCCCACCTGCTTTTTAGGGTATGTGTTTGTCAGAGTTTATATATTATATGTATTTGATATGTATCTAAATACTTAGACACAGAAAATATGCTGTGTGTGTATATGTAGCCTTTGGAGCAGCAGCACGGTGTTGTTCCTGATCCTGAAGCTGAGTATCATCTGTTTGACCGTGTTGTCAATGTGAGAGAAAGCTTCTCTGTTCCTCTCGGCCTTCGTGGAACCATCATTGGTATCAAAGGAGGTAATAGTCTAAACCCAATGCAAACTCTCTGGCATCCTTCTGTATGTCGTTTTGTCCTTCATTCTTGTTTTCCTTGTTCCATTAGCTGAACGTGAGGCTGAAGTTCTGTATGAAGTGCTGTTTGATGAAGAGTTTGCTGGAGGACTCACTGTCAGGTACGGAAGTAATTGCTCTCAATGGGTGATGCAAATTTAGGCTTCTTTTTAAAACCTTCAAAAATTCTTCCGAACACCAAACTTGTTATGTATGCGTTGTAAACGCATCTGTTGTGTGTGCAGGTGCTCTCCTGGGCGTGGCTATCGACTGCCCCCCAGTGCCTTAATCAACCTGAGCCACGGCAGCAGAAAAGAGCAGGGCTCTCACAAACTCACTGCCATCGTCAAGCCCCAGCCCTCTTCCTCATCCCATCTCACACACAAGAGTCAGCTCGGCGGCCTCAACCACTCGCCACGCTCACCGTTTATACCTACACAGGTAATTTATCCCTCGTAATCAGGCCCTCAGTGACTCTACTGATACCCCACTAGCAAATAGGTCATATAGATCCTCCTCCTGTGCTAGATTCCAGTATCTCTGAAGCAGACGTTTTGGACTTTAGCACAGGACTGTGATAATTTGACTTGTCTAGGACTCTGTACTTTTCAGTTAATTCATGAGAGTAGATTTTGAATGACATTTTATATATTTATATATATATATATATATATATATATATATATAAAAATGTGATAGAAATGTATGATACGCTCAGATACACATATATGGAGAGAAAAAAACATTTAAAGTTTTGATAGTTTTGCTGCTTTGATGCCTTTTTTGAGCTGGAACAGGAATTTTGCTGGAATAAAGTAGTATTTGGCTGGTGAATATGTGATCCAGAGCTAAATGGATTATTTTGCAATGAAGTGAGAGCCAGATTTGCATGAGCACCACAACCCAAACATTAGTACTTGTGTGCTACATACTGTATGTTAAGTCTTAAGATTAAGGTGTAATTCTTAAGTATCTGTGAAGTGCCAACAGTAACGCAAAGGGAATTGTGTTGTTCCATGTGAAGATCTTGACGGTGTTGAATTTGCTTTTGACAGCAGCAGAATGGCCGACAGAGTTTTAATCTCAGGGCTGACACTCAGGGGAACAGAAACTCGCCTCACAAAGGCCTCAACCAGAAAAACCAACACAAGGTATGAATTGTGTGTGGTTAATAGGACTTAATGCTCTGGGGATTGTTCATGATCCATTAGAGCAGTTTTCTTTGTGTTCCTCTAGGGCTCTAGTAATGAGAAAGAATTCAGTAATGTATGGCAGTCTCTTCAGAGTTCTGGAATGCCCCAGAAACCACCAGCTCACTGGCAAAATAATGTAAGTACTCACTGTGTTTGTGATCAGTATTAAAATAAACTAAAACTAAAAGAAAATAGTTAAAACAATAAATAAATTACATAGAAATATGGTTATTTTCTTTCATTTACGTTCAATTGGATAATTTCTAGTTTGTGTACAGTTAAAGTACTAAAATCAGTAAATGTATTTTAAAAGGTTTTTTTTTGAGACATTTTAAAAAGAAGCTAAACAACAAAATAGCTTTTTTTTTTAAATTCAAGAAAGATTTAAAAATACAAACTAATTTAAATTATAAAGAAATACTAAGAGAGTACACTAATAATGCTAAAATAGCATTGGTTATGTAGTATATGACGATTACCTGGTGTTATTTTTGACAGGCTGGAAAAAGCAGTGGGCCGATGCCACATCAGCACCAGATGGAAGGACAAAGTAAACAAAGCCAAGGAAACGACCCATCCAGCAAACCTGTATGTTTTCATATTTCATACTCCACTGCACTGTATAAGTCAGCTGTCAAACCCTATCATATGATTACTGTAAATTTATACTGTAAATTTTACATTTCACATTTATACAGTAGTTTAAAATCGAATATTAGGTTTTCTTTATTAGCTTTTTCTTTTATGTTATGCTAAATGCTTTTAGTATCAAAAAGTTTTTATATATTTTGCAGGCCTTCGGTGGCAATATTAGACTTCTGAAGAGAAATGAGGATGTGAATATGGCTCTCGTACCAGGGCCTTCAGATAAGGTTTGTGGGTTGTGGTGATGGTTTACCTAAAAATTCATATTGTCCTAATTTACTGTTCCTCATTTCATGTCAACTATATAACTGTCTGTCCTTTCTGAAAACACAAAATAAGATGAAAATAAGATGATTGTCAATGGGGTCCAATGTTATTAAAAGACAGATTTCACAGAAGAAAGAAACACAGTTTGGAATAACTTAAGGATGGTTATATGTTGGCAGATCGGATTTCACGTTTTTGGGTGATTTATCTTTCTAAAACACGATTTGAAATTATGTTGATATGTTTTCAACTAAAAGATAGAAGCAACAAATATAGCTGAACAGCTGCAAGTTCAATCGTTCTTTCCATTCTATTCATATCTAAATAAACTGTGATTATGGACTACTGCCAAGTCAAGAGGTAGATTGATATGAAGGTTCTATGAGTATCTACAATACCCATTCCTCGTTCACTAATACACATGGGTCATGTGGAAATTATTACATGAATATATATAATACATATTTTTACTTGTAGTATTTATATATTACAGGCATCTACAGAATTTCAGGAGCTTATAGCCAATCTGAAGATCTCAAAGGATCCTGAACCTGCCCAGAATCATCCACCTACAGAGCCCAAGAACCAATCAGAAGAGCCTCTTTCCCCTCAGTCCTTTGCCATGGTGTGTAATCTGTGGTTCTCATATCTGCTCCACAAACAAAAGTGAAAAAGTATGGTTATTTTGATGTCTTGGAATGTTTCAAGTAATTTTTTTTTCCGTTTGAGCAGAAGGGAACTCTGGTATTGAAAGAAATGTTGAAGATTGACAGCTCTGGACCAAGTTCCTCTGCCTCTGATTTCACTGGTGGCCAAGATTCAGCAAACCTCAATGCCCAACAGCAGAACAAGAGACGCTCCAGCAAAAAACTAGGTACCGCAGAGTTTCCAGTCAGAAACAAAATCAGTCTTGTAAGACTGCAGGCTGTAGAAGTTTACTTTGTTAGATGATTAACTCTCAAACCTGAGATATTCGCAGTGAATAATAAGAAGTGAATGTTCTCCATCTCTCAGCTGCTCGGATAAATCCTCCTCAGCCTGATGCACCAGTAGCAGGTCCTCTTCCTCCTCCCGTGGCTGGCCAGCCACCGCTCCTGCCCAGCATGGCCACTGAACTAGGGCGGGTATGCATGGGGCTTGGGATGGGACCTCCAGAGTTCGCCTTTCTCCGCAACAGACAGGTTAGTCCCTCTCTCAAACTGTATCTGTGCCATAATGTGGTTTTCATTAGACTGTAAAGCCCAGGGATGCCCACAAATAAACTTCATCAAATGAGGTTTAACATAAATATAGATTTATAGCAATGTGCAATGTAGATAATTTGCTATGCTATCTAAGAAAGAAAAACATCTATAAGTCAATATAAAAATAGATATAAAAACAGCCAATTATAATTTGAGTTTAATATATATTTTTAATTTGGTTAGAGATGTACAAGGACTCTGACCAGAAAGTTGGAGCAAAAATGTAAAGAAATTCTCAGTTCCCAAGCCATGTACTGTCATGACTGACATAACACAATGGGTCTAATAATTGTGTGTATTATTTAACTGTATTATTCACTGTATTATTTCAACTACTGACAAAAAGTGTTTGCTTTGAAAATGAGGTGCAATAAATGTTTGAATTTGAATGAACAGCCGTTAATGTATCTGTTCAGAACACATAACCAAATCAGTATATGAGATCTAATGTTTTCTGCCTCCTTTGCATCTCAGTTTCCCTTTCTCTTGTTCTGTAGAGTCTCACAGTGTGTCAGGTGAAGTTGTCTAATGGCCTGCTGGTCCATGGTCCTCAGTGTCAATCTGAAACTGAAGCTAAAGAGAAAGCTGCTCTCTTTGCCCTTCAACGATTGGTAACTCTCAGTTCAGAAATTACCAATGTGTATTAAAGAAGAAAAACTAAATTCAGTGACTTTTCTCTTGATAGATAAATTATATATATATATATATATATATTTATATTTATATTTATATTTATCTATCAAGAGAAAAGTCTTATACACGTGTATATATATATATACACGTGTGTGTGTGTATATATGCCCAGTTTCACAGACGGGGCTTAGCCTAAGCCAGGATTAAACCATAGTTCAGTTAGGACATTTAAGTCATTTTTATAACCACATCTTAGGAAACAAACATTATTTGTGTGCATCTTGAGGCAAAACAAGGGCACTGATATATTTTAAGATCAGTAAGTGCAAATTTCTTTCAGTTGAAACAGCTCCGACTTGCATTTTAGTCCAGGACTAGGCTTAAGCCTTATCTGTGAAACCGGGGGATAATGATTTATGTGCTTTAATGGAATATAGTAGAGTCTGCAATCAATTTAGTACATATTAGACCTTGTTGACTGCTGAATGAAATCATCCTGTCTTCTGCAGAACTCACTGGGTTCGTTCCCACTGCCTCCTCCCATATTCCCCGGAGTCCAGCAGATGAGGCCACTTGCGCCTCATCCCTCCATGTTTGGTCAGCCAGCAGGTCTGAGTCATATTGTGTATTTCTGTTAAATCCTGTTGTTCTTATGCAGATGTTTTTTTACTTTTACACTTGACCTGATCTGATATTTTGTTTTCACAGGTGGTCTTCTGATGCCGCCACAAGGCTACGGACCTCTTCACTGGGGGATGCAGTTTCCCCACCAGGGCCAGCCGCTCTACGGAGGAACTTTCCCTGGAGCACGGGCCCCGGTTCCATCAGCAGCCGGTGGATCCCACAACCAGTTTGTTCCCCTTCAGGTGAGAACGATTTATTAATATTGCCAAATATTAATATTTTTTTTCACATCACATTTGGAATATTTTAAACCATTTCAGTACTCCCTTTCCATAGTGTCGATATACTGGTACTAGCTGCACATTTATGAATTAATTTATTAATTATGATATTCCATTGTGCTGCATATTCCATATTGAAGTGTCACTGTGATTTTTTGTTTTTGTTTTTTTTATTTATTTATTTTTTTACATGTGCACCTCGTGTTTTTAGCACCTCAATGCGTTTTAGTATATTAGCAGTGATTTTTATGAATTAATAATTCATTACGTTTATAAAATGTTCCATTTAGCCTTAAACTTTGCTTGAAAACTATGTACATGCATGTATTCATGTTATTATAAAAATGTTTGTTTACATAAATTATATTTAATAAAGAATGTATTTTTTAAATACAAAGAGTTTCACAGACACACTTATTTGTCCCCTTTATCCTGAAATATCACCATAGCTATAACATGCCTTTGTGTCTTTAGGTGACCAAGAAGCGCGTTTCAGGCAGAACCAAGAATCAAGAGGCTAAGCAAGCATCAGGAAGCTCTGCCTATGCTGGCGGGGGACCGGCTGCTTCTGCTCCAGTGCCTGCCTCAGCCCCCAAGAGCCCACCCATCAACACCCATGAACCTGCAGATAAGCCCACCACACCCAAGACACCCCGGCAGAATGCCAATCCTCACACACCCGGCTCGGCCTCCAAGCGGAAACAGCGCAAACTAGCAGTCAACTTCGAGTCTGCTAAAGTGACGGACTGAAATCATTTTCTGACACTGTCCATCTCTCTTGAAGGAGAACCCCGATATTTCAAAGCAAGAACAAGATGCAGATGTCCGTCTTCATTGATTCGATTGTTTGGTGAGACAATGTATTTGTCACTGGTGTCGAATTAGTTCTGTTTTCCTTTTAGTTGGCATGTTTTGAGTGAAGGTAACCATTTTTATTGATTACGCCACCAGAATGATCATAGAATCATGAAATGGGTTTTACATTTACCTCAGCTTTTTCTTTTCTTTACCTTTCTTTTTTTTTGACCCAAAACAGACCTTTAAGCTTTTATCATGGTCACTGGTTATTTTGTGATGCTGGATTTTAATATTCAAAGTGCAATAATTAGTTTTGTAGACAGGACATTATGCACAAAGAAGGGATACGAATTGGCACAAGCTGCTGCAATACAACATCTGTATTCACATTTCATTTTTTTCTCTATTGCGCAGTGTTGCAGTTCAGCACGAAAGGATAATAATATCACATGGCGTTAACCCTTGGATCTAGTTTCAGAAGTTCTAAGACCAGTTCTATGCTCAAAGATTTGTTGGAAGCATTCTGTGGAATATTTCATAGACCTAAAGCAGACCATCTCATTATCTTCACCAGGCCAGGAAGCACACTGATTTCTGTGTGTGTGTGTGTGTGTGTGTGTGTATACACACAAGACTAAACATGGTCGGGCAGGGGATGCAAACTTAAAAATCATAATAAGATGCCTTTCTAAAATGTTGCTCGAATTGTGAACATTTCAAATTGCTTTTATTTTTGTATTAGCCTACCTTTATTTCCAGGGGAGATGTTTAAGTTCTGTGGTTTTAAAATGAATTTTGTGTATTTAGATCTATGGATTTTATATGCACCATTTTACAAATGGATAAATAACAATTGTTAATATTTCTATGCGGGCACCCTTTTCATTTTCATCTTCTCTGTGTATTTGTATCCTAACAGATCTCTCTTGTCCAGGTTTTAAACGATCATAAGTAAACCCTTTTATTTTTTAATGCATTTGAGTTGTTAATTTAATGACTTTAATGACCAGAATGACAAAAAACGAGTGCACCTCCTAACAGAATGGTGCGCTGTAAATAGACATTTTGTTTTCATAATAAACATTTTGCTATCATTATGCCTCTGATCTTGTGATCATTCTTAGGGTTTCTAAGTGTTTTGGTTTCAGTGGTGGATTTTGAACTCTCATTTGAGAAACTACTGCATGTTGAAATGATTTATTTCCACAAAAATCCAACACAATCAAAAATTGCTGGCCTATAATGGCCTGGCTTATAAAGCTCTTCAGTTATAACCTCGATTTCAAGGCCAACCCAGAAAATCTGTTAACACGTTGCTATAGGAAATGCAATGATTGTCTGAGAAGCTTGTTGGCAAAAACACTGCATCTTCTAAATCCAGGTTGGATGCATGACTGAGAGGAAGTCTCTTCCAGTAATGTTAATCATACACTTTAATTGGCTCATAAATCAAAGGACAAACATTCTAAAATTCCTGAGGGAGCACATGGCTCATAAATGGTAATAATTAAATAGTTCCATTAAGAATGCAAGAAGTAATATACACATGTATACACAAAAATGCTAGAGCGTAAAAAAATCTATTACACAATTAATTTGATCGAACTTTCTCCAGGCAGGTGCAGTAGTTTGTGGAAAAGACTAAACAGGCTTGAATCCTTATGATTTCTTTCTGTGTATTGGACCCCAGTTTATAAGGACGATTTTTCGCATACCATAAATGTGAAGAGATTTTGGATTTTCAATTTGTAACATTTTGTGTATTATTTTAACATGTTAAATGACAAAAACATAGTTAAAGCTTGTCTCTGTATGGAGTGATGCTAAATTTGCCATCTGTCTCTCTGCTGATGGTCAGCCCTTCAGAGTCCTATGGTCTTATTTATTTATTTTATTTTTTCCTGCTGGAACAAACATTTCTTGTAGTTTCCTTTCACAACTATTGAAGTTCGCCCAATTATGACGATTATCTCTTATGACAAGAACCCTGGAATGTGAAAATGGCCAATTTCCGTACAGCTCCGTTATAACATATTTCCGGTGTTCAGCAGCGAGCGCACATGACGCCATCAGTTCGGAGACCCTTTTCTTCCGAAATGGTGCGCTGTTTCTTTAAGAACTCTCCACACCTATCGACTGATGTGTGACGTACTGATTATACTACTGAAAGAAATCTACCGCCTCGCTACGTTTTGTGGTCCTTACAGAGTTTAACGCGTTCGCGTTAAGTGTTCGCTCGTTTTTATTACTCGGCGATGAAAACGAACGACTGTTTTTGGCTTAAAACGCAACTATAGACTTTGTTTGCCGATTTAAAATAGGGCGCGAGATCACATGCGCGAGCTGGGGAAAGTTTGGGGACGCATAACGTTACGTGTAAGTTACCTTACTTTCGATTTACATTTGTTCATTCAGAACGATGATGAGAACTCATTAATAAAGTGTCCGGAGGAATGAAACTCAAAGGTCTACGGAGCAAAGTTGAAAACGGGATCATTTGACTCATGTCCCTGACACGCTCACAGCCATGGTGACTAAAGTATCTTTGCGGCTTTCTGAATGAACTCGTTGTGCAATGGGGACTCGGAGAAACGGCTTCAGCAAACGCGAGACTTTCATTCTCTCTGTTGATGTGGGAACAACTTCCATCAGGTGCCATGTGTATGATAAGAGCGCAAGTATCAGGGGATCCTGCTCCGCCAAGGTAAATGACAGCAGGTTGACTGGATTGTGCCAGTGTCTCCTCTCAGGGTGTGAAGTGTGATCGAGGCTTTCTTGTTACAGGTGTCCTTGCTTTATCCTCAGCCTGGATGGGTAGAGATTGACCCTGAGGATCTGTGGAAAGGGTTTGTGACTGTAGTCAAAGGAGCAGTTCAAGGTCAGACTTTCAATCTTTATTTTGGATCATTATCATACAGCGCCCCCAAAACCTTTTGGACACTGATTATCAATGACTTGATGTATGATTCAAATAAGGAAAGGTCATTGCATCAGATTTCAGACCATCAAACCTAGTGACATGCTTGCAAAAAAATGATGTTAAATGAATATTGAACAGTAAAATAGCAAATTGCTATGAATCTTTGTGTTTTGTGGAATACACTGCATTGTAATCATTTATTAAATCAGAGTATTTTCACTGGTGTTGCAAGATATATCAATAACAATGCAATTTCTTCTGCATGTGCATTTTTTAACAGGGTTCATTTTATGAAATAGTAGTAGTAGTGCATGTTAAATATATTTCACAAATTATTTAGTACATAAAAAATGTAATTTTTTGAGTCTGTGAAACAGCATTTTTTTGTAATTATATCATCCTGGAGCAGCTTACACATTATTAAAGTTACTGTTTGCACATATGTTAATTTGTAATATGACACTGTGTACAGTTTCGCAGACCAAACAATCGGTATGCTATTCTAGACGTGAAAATTCCCACACAGAATTGTTACATGAAAATGAAAATATAATTTTCATTAAAAAAAACACTCGAAACATTGCTTTCACGTGCTGCCTTTTTTAATGTAGTTTTATGTTTACCAATTAATAAATAAATCAATGCATAAGAGAGAATCTAAAAAAAAATGAATGCAGCAGTTTTGTTTGATATGAGAAAGTGTTAATGTACTTTTCAGGAAATCATTTTGATGTGCTATTTGAGATATTAGTGGTTCTCAATCAAGGGTCTGAGGACCACTAGAGGTGCTTAGCAAACATCTAGGATGCAGTTATTTAAACGTCATTATGAACACAATCTTAATTAAAATCCTAATACACTATAAATTAAGATGTTAAAGTCAACATGAAATCTTTTTTGTTCTGTTTACTGCAACAGAGGTTCCAAAGGTACGTATAGGTTTAGATGGAAAGGCCTTTTAAATATTGTCTAGGACACAGCGAGGCCTTTTAGTCCAAAAGTTTTAGAACCTCTGTGATAAATGTAGGTCTATGAGTTTGCAATAATGACAAGACTCCTCTTCTGTCTCTTTGATTTAGACTCAGGCTTACAGATGTGCCAAATGGAAAGTCTTGGCATCTCAACTCAGAGGGCGACGTTCATCACGTGGGACAGGTTCGTATACATTCAATCCTGTGTTTGTTCTATAGAAAACAGACCGAGGTGGCATTTATTCTTTTGTCATCTTCTCCAGAAACACAGGGAAACCATTTCATAATTTCATCACCTGGCAGGATTTGAGGGCAGCCGATTTGGTGAGATCGTGGAACAGGTCCTGCACTATGAAGGTGAGGCTGCTGCGCATGATGTCATCTTGACATATATTTGTTCATTTGGGACTCTTTGTGATTGACACTGTTGTATTAGGCAGTGTATTATGTCTATACACCAACCAATACTAGAGTATGTTAGAGTCTCATTGGACAATCAGTGGAACAGATCACTCAACATAATCCTTGACATTCACAATTCATAAATGATTGCATACAGTTCAAAATGTTTAATAAAACAAAAGATTTTTATAATTACAAATTACATTTTCATTGAGAATCCTGAAAAAAAAAAAAGTTTCAATGCAAAATATTAAGAATATAAATGCACATATTTATAATATAATCAAAAAATGACTGATAGACTGCTTTCTGAAAAATAATAATAGCAGAGTTTCTTTTAAATTCTAGTATGTTTTAACAGTATCAGTAAACAGTAACAGACTGTTTTTGGTCAGTCAAATAAATTCTGCCTTCACCACTTTTTTCAAAACAATTTTAGCCCGTACAATATTTAAAGCCACAAAAAAATTATTGTGTATATTGGTATTTTGTCATAGTGGCTACAGCTGAATAATTACATATATTATTTAATAACGGTTAATAAATATCAGTTCACTGCAGTTTATTACTCCAAACAAAGTGTGAATTGTTTGGACGGTGGCAGATCGTAGTGTTTTTTTGTTCATTGTGTGCGTCAGTGAATGAGTGTTTCATTCACTTGAAGTCCTGTAAGCTACATGAGCAGTACAGCAGTGAAACAAGAACCCCTCTGACTGCCCGAACACGGATTGCACATATATTTGTGTAAGGTGCTGACAGTGAACGCGGATGGGAATATTTGGCCTGTGAGGATCTTTCTTACACGTGCTAAAAGTGCTCATGTTCGAGTCAGCAGAATTCCCTCCTTAATGGTAGCTTCATGTTTGAAACCCAGTGTGGTCATTTAATGGTCCTACAACATTCACATTAATTGGTTTTGTCCTATCAGTGCAGAGACAAGACCATGTCATTTTGTACAGGACCTTTTTGAATGTGTGAGAACTTGCATGCCTGTGTATGTAGTTACAGATAAAACTGGTTACTCTTGAACAACTTTAAACAGAGGGAAATGTTTTCAGTATCTTATCACTGAGGGCAGAGGTCAAGCTTGAAGGTGGTGGTCTATTTTCTTTTTCTTCCCTCTTGTCAAGTCTTGCATATAGTGAATAGGTAAAGGAATAGCTCCAACCAAAAATGTAACATTTGCTGAACATTTGCTCACCCTCAGATGTAGATACTTTTTTTCTTTTCGTTATAACCAATTTGGAAAAAGTTAGCATTACATGATTTGCTCACCAATGGATCCTCTGCTGTGAATGGGTGCCGGCAGAATGAGAGCCCAATTAAGGCATTTATGACTTATTACTAATGCTTCTAATTATATACAAAAAGATAGATTGAGTCCTTTATCAATAAAATTGCTTTTACCAGAGGAACATCATCTAGTCTGAATCAGGAGTGTATTATGCACCGTTTAAACTGCAAATGGATTTGGAGAAGCTCATTTACATCTTGGACAGTCCAAGAGTTTTTATTGATTAATTTTAACATTATTAACATTTATTTGCTTTCATGTTTGATGGCAGACGGTACACGGAGTGACGAAGATGCTGCACTTCTTCACCAGACAGAAACGGTTCCTTGCAGCCAGTTTGGTAGTTTTTACCACCCAGCATGTGTCACTGCGTCTCGTCTGGGCCTTGAACAATATCCCTCAGGTAAACCAGAAATAGTTCCAGAAAAACCAGTCATATGTGTTAAATGTTTTGAAACTGAGATCCATCACATTTAGACATCTAAAAGCTGAATAAATATACTTATCCCTTCCCTAGGACTAGTACATTTATCCTAACCTTCTCTCCTCAGTTGCGGCAGGCAGTCGAGGATGGCTCCTGTTATTTTGGGACCATAGACACCTGGCTGTTGTACAAACTAACTAAAGGTGGGTATTTCATTATGAAAAAGAAAAAATGTTGTCCTGTTGTAAACAAGTCATTTGAGCAGTGAAGGTCAGATAGCTGAGTGCAAAGTATTTGGGCTGGATTCCTTAAAATGGTGTTGATATAAAACCAGTTTGATCTGTAAGAGGCTCTTCAGAGTGTTTCGCTTAATGAAAGCGTGCCACAGATCTGATACCTTACATCACTGACTCCCTCTTCTTAGAAAACAATTTGCCCACAGCCCTTGACAAAGGTGAATAAATGTCACACACAAGTGTTATGAGTAGTTAATCATAAGCAGTCACATATACAGTGATTTTACAGTACTTATTATTATTATTATTATTATTGTCACATTTCCAACATCATTGGCCGTGTGTATTAGTTCAAGCTATTTAATTGTATTTTGCATTCATTAATCACACAAACTTCTGTTCAGAACCGCTCAGGTTGATTGTTTTTAATTGTTATATGAAGTCAACAATGCTGTGTTTATTTGATTCTCATGTGATGACAAAGACTTTAGTGTCACAAAATCATTGAGAAATTATTCTAATATGATGAATTAGTGCTTTATTATCAATAATAATGGTGAGGGGGTCTTTGTGTGTGTGTGTGTGTGTGTGTATATATATATGCATGTAGAATTTATTCACAGCACACAAGCATATGTAAACACAGACTTTTATTTTGGATGTGATTAATCCTTTGTCAGCACTATTTTTATTTTTATTTGTTTGTTTTTTGCAGGACTGGTTCATGCTACTGATTACTCTAATGCCAGTGCAACAGCAATATTTGATTCCTATCAGGTCAGTTACAACTGTCCAATTACTATATTTGTGTTATTGCTGTTATCTGAGCATTACCTTTGGATTGTGGACTTCAGTACAAACACATGTGCATCAGACATTTCAAAACAGATAAAAGAGGTAGTTCACCCCAAAATGAAGGTTAACATTTACTGTCATGTTTGTTCCAAACCTGTATGACGTTCTTTCAAACATGGGATACAAAAAGATATATATATATATATATGTGTATGTGTATGTGTGTGTGTGTGTGTGTGTGTGTGTGTGTGTGTGTGTGTATGTATAAATATATATGTGTGTGTGTGTGTGTGTGTGTATATATATATATATATATATATGTGTGTGTATATGTATATAAATTGCTCTGTCATAGCACAAAACAATTTAAAGACAATCAAGTACCTCAAAAAGGAATGCACATGCTTGGTGCACAATGTTTAAAAAAAAAAGTTTTTGCGAAAAATATTTTAACTTGCTCCAAATCACAGAGTTTTTATTGTACTAACACCTTGAACAATATCCCTGGTAAACCAGGAGTAGGAATATCTGTGTGAATAAATAAACCATTTATGTATGCTTTGTTATGATGGGACCATATTTGGCTGAGATACAACTAATTGAATATCTGGAATAATTTTTTTAGGGGTGAATTATCTTTTTGTATTTTTTTTTTTGTCCATTTAGGCCGAGTTTAGCTTAAGCCAGGACTAGGCATTAGTTAAATTAAGATATTTAAGCAACTTTTAGAAAAATGCCTTATAAGAAAATATTACAGGTGTGCATCTGAACACAGAACAATGACACTGACATGATTTAAGATAATTGCATGTTTGAGCTGTCTCAGATGAAAATTAGTCTGGGACTAGCTTAAGCCTTGTCTGTGAAACTGGGGGATAGTGTTTTAGAACGTGCTTCTCTAGGTGGGGCTTGATCGTGGGATGTTGTCTGTGCTCATAGTGTGTGTGTTGTGTGATCATCAGATGTGCTGGAGTGGGTTTATTTGCTCACTCCTCTCTATACCTCTGTCCATCCTCCCCAGTGTGCAAAACACCAGGTACCCAGAATTGCTTTTATTTCCAGAATAATTTCTTGCCTGCTTTTGAGAGAACAACTAATGCTTCTTTTTTCTCATATTTAGTCATAAATTTGGCACATGTGATCCTTCCATATTCGGGGTGCCCATCCCAATCATGTCTGTTGTGAGTATAAATGTTGTTACACTGTTTTAATTATTTAATATGTGTGTGTGCTTGGTTTTGTCTTTGGTTCCACATCCCTACTTTCATGTCTTTGTCACAGATGGCGGACCAGCAAGCAGCCATGTTTGGAGAATGCTGTTTTGACATTGGTGACGTGAAAATTACTATGGGCACAGGGACCTTCATGGACATAAATACAGGGAACAAACCACACACGTCTGTAGCTGGTATACCATTTCAGTGCTGGTCTTACCTTATCGGTTAAGCTTTTCACAGTATTCGGTTGGAGTGAAAGAAATATTATTAAACAACTAGAATAATAATGGAAGCCAGCTAATGCATTTAGCATTTTAGACTGCATGAAATTAAAAGTTTAAAAGGCTTTTCATGACTTTTTTTTTTCCAAAAATACTATATTTAATTCAGCAAAGATGCATTAAAATGATTAAAGGGGACAGTGGAGACTTTATATTGTTACAAAATTGTTTTTTGTTTTTTTTTCCCTCAAAGAATCCTGCTAAAATGTAACATTGTTTCCACAAAACATTAAGCAACACAACAGTTTTCAACACTGATTGTGTAAAATTCTTACCTGATAATCAAGTGACCCTGAAGACATGAATCAGTGTGGCTTTTGAGAATATAGAGAGTAATGCGTCCATTTGTTGATCACTTTTTTAATCTGTTTTTTGAATAGGCCTTTATCCGCTGGTGGGCTGGAAAATCGGTGCTGATGTTGTGTATCTCGCCGAAGGTAATGCTGCTGGAACAGGTGCTGCCATAAAATGGGCCCAGGATCTAGGTGAGCAGGATGACTGTTGTGCATTTACAAACCTACACGCATTTCTTAACTTAAAGCTGCAGTCTGTAACTTTTTTTTGCTCAAAATGTTCAAAATTTATATAAGCGAGTACACCATGAATCCATTTTCCACGCTGTGTTTTTGGCTTGTCCTGAATCACTATGGAACACCTATAATGGCACTTTTCCACTTCATAGTACGGTACGATATAGTACAGTTCAGTACAGCTCACTTTTGGGGGGTTTTCCACTGGGAACAGTACCTGGTACCTGGTCCTTTTTTTTTACCAAAACGTGACGTGTAAACTCTGCTGGTCACTGATTGGCCGGAGAAAATAGCCATTATTGCGTCACTGAACTTGCGACACGAGACACAACAGATCCGCTAGATTTAAATCAGCACAGTCAGTGAAGGATCAGACGCAACTTTTTTTGTTTGAAGAAACACACTTTTTTTTTAATCAACCAAAAATGGCTGTTTTGTGGTCTATTGAGGAAGTACAGACGTCTTACTGTTAAAAACATCCACATGCTGAGAATGAAGAACACCATTCCATCGATATGCTCCATTGTTTTGTGTTTGTTTGTGGAGCGTTTACGATGATGCATTAGGAGAGGCAGCGCAACTATAACGACACGTGAATAATCCCGCCCTCTTTAAAGCCATACTAAACTGTAGTGGAAGCGCAAACCGAGCCGTGCTGAGCCGAGTCGTACCACGCAGTGGAAAAGCGCCATAAGTGTTTATATCCTAACTATTTACACTGGTTCAGGTAGGTACAGTTGTGGAGTAGACCAGTACCTGCATGATTTGTCTACTTCTCTCTGTTAGACATAAACAGAGAGAAGTAGCTCCGGGTACAATGTTCTTCCGCAACACACGCACACAAAGTTCTGTTTATTAACCGCTCGAGCACTAACAGTTACGGACTGTAGCTTTAAATATGTATTTTGCTTTATATATGCATCACTTGGATTAAGTACATAAATAAAAACAAATTCTATTATTGTAATGTCATTTCTTTGTCTTACAGAGCTCTTTTCCGATGTGAAAGAGACTGAGGCTATAGCCACTAGTGTGAAAGACTCAGACGGAGTGTACTTTGTGCCTTCTTTTAGTGGCTTACAGGTGTGTTTTTTGGGTGTATCAGTCTTACTGTTTTTTGTTTTTTATTTGTTTATCTCAAGAATTTATGCAGTGTCATGTCATTTCGAGTCGTTCTCTGTTAATGTGCTACAGGCCCCTCTGAACGATCCTAAAGCTTGTGCCTCTTTCATGGGCTTAAAACCTTCCACAAACAAGAAACATCTTGTCCGAGCCATTTTGGAGTCTATAGCGTTCAGGTGAGCTTGCAACATAAAATGTCTCATGAATCAAAGAATGTGCTGTTAATGCTGTAAAATGTCAGAAGGAAATGATTGTGTAAAAGTCAGAAAATAACCAGGGTCTTGGGGGAAAAATGGGCAAATATCAAGCCTTGATTAAAAACAACAGTTAGTTTCTAACAATAGTATATGTGACCCTGGACCACAAAACCAGTCTTAAGTCGCTGGGGTTTATTTGTAGCAATATTCAAAAATACATTGCATGGGTCAAAATTATAGATTTTTTTCAAAAAAAATCATTAGGAAATTAAGTAAAGATCATGTTCCATGAAGATGTTTTGTCAAATTCCTACTGTAAACATATCAAAATGTAATTTGTAATTAGTAAAATGCATTGATAAGATATTCATTTGGACGACTTTAAAGGTGATTTGCTCAGTATTTAGATTTTTTTGCACCCTCCGATTCCAGATGTTCAAATAGATGTATCTCGCCAAATATTGTCCTATCCGAACAAACCATGTATCAATAGAAAGCTTATTTATTGCGCTTTCGTATGATATATACATCTCAGTTTTGTAAAATTTTACCTTATGGCAGGTTTTGTGGTCCAGGGTCACATATGTCCTTCTACACAAAAACACTGCAAGCTAAATTAATCGATCAGTTTTCATATACATGCATGGATTGCCTCAAATCATCTGTTATTGCTCTTGTTCTGATAAAACGCCAGATAACCTAAATAAATGATTGACGCCAGTGGAAATGAAAATATTTGAGTACCAGAAAACTCCAGGACAATTTAAATAGACTTTGTCCTCAACCATATGTGTTTTGAAGCATATCCAATCATGTCTGTAGATTTTAGATTAGTATTTTCACACAGTTTCTATTAATTTGTTGTATTTAAATTAATATTTAATAATCTAAAAATGTATTCTCCCCAGTGAGTTATCTAATGCTATTATATCTATCTATTCTATTCTATGTTTTGGCACTCTTTACCAATCTAGAGTAGTGAATCAGGCCTCAAAATAGAGATTCTTTCCAGCTTTCTCACAGTTTCAAAAGTTACATCAGAGTAATAAAGGCCAAAGTCAATAGCTCAGGATAGTTTTCGTCTCATGTTCTGTTGTCACAACTCCACAATGTAGAATGGAAAACTGTGTTAGTATTTCTTTGCACTGTAAATGTATGTCATAAATAGGGATTGGGGTGGTGGGGTTAAATTTGCAGATACAATTTTAATTTTAATACAGTAAAAAAAGGGCCAGTATCGATGATACCGATACTTTTTCCTTTTAAACACATCAATTTAAATGTCCAATTACTCTTTAAAAATGAACAATAACTAATGTTGATATGACTAAAGTATTACATTCACCTTAATGCTATGTGAATATTTTTTGAGTTTACAAACGGTTGCATACGAAGAAGCCCATCATTTGAAAGCAATGCGTAAAGCATTTTCCTCCTATAGATTTTGCTATAGAAAATAAAACTTAGTAACGTTTAAAATAAATATTTAAAGGAGTAAACTCAGTATGATGATGCAAACTAAATGCAGACAAGCAGCCCAGGATATGAACACAAGTACATGCATGTTAAGTTTTCCTCTGATAGGATACCACTTTTGCACATAGGTTCCGCAGTACACAGAGCTCACGCACACACAACAACAAAGCTCGCATTTAATAGAGTGAAGATGGCAGAGAGAACCGAACGATCTAAGGCAGTGGTTTTCAACTGGTTTGGTCTTGGGACCCACAGTGTCCCATGGCTAACAAGCTACGACCAACTATATATATATATATATGTGTGTGTGTGTGTGTCTGTGTGTATGTATGTATCCACTATATACAGGTCCTTTTCAAAATATTAGCATATTGTGATAAAGTTCATTATTTTCTGTAATGTACTGATAAACATTA